>JAWPHD010002621.1:0-162500 GCA_037043455.1 Cyrtodaria siliqua
ATCGATGAACAGCGCCATTTTCTATTTAATGCTTTTTTGTAGGGATAATTTTATAGAATACACAACATTGACGGATATGTTTAAAAAGTAGAATATGAAAATAATGCTTAATTTATCAAGAAGGTGTGGATAAATATACTGTATTCTCCTTATACCTTGCCACCAAGCCGCATCTTTCGAAAGTGTTTTGTGTAGTGGTGTTAACATGGCATACGGAGTAACAGAGGTCAGCTCACCGAGTGATAAATTCTGAAATAAGCTATAAACGGTAAGATCAAAATGTCAATCAGCTAGCTAAATGTTATAAATCAATCGGTAACATGTAGATCTTTTAATTTTAATTTTATTAAAAACATTGCAACAATCACAATACCGTGTTTCCAGAAGTGTGACGTCACATGAGTTTTTAAAAGTTTCACAGCGTGAAAAGATGTACGCGAACAATTTTTCTCAATTCTCAAGGATGCGGTTGTGCTTATATGTGTTTGTTTGTTTTTGGTCGGGGAGCTCTTACAAAAAAAATAGGATATTATCCCTCCGAACCGCGGCCCACCCCCGCCCATCCGTATTCCCCACCCCAAAAATGTGGTTATGGGTTTATAGATGTATATGGACTGAGAGTCTGGTAGGTCTTTTGGAGTATAGACTCAAACAATATGAACTATGGGTTATTGTTGGAACAACACCTAAGATGGAGATAATATTCCCATCCGACATGCCATCACCAGGGTTGTGCCAGCTCTTAGGTGCAACACCTTATCCACTGTATTACCGAGGCCTCTAGACTCAAATGCAATTACAGGTATCATCATTGTGATTTAAAAAACAACAACATCTAGTCTACCCCCTGCCATGAATGCACTGAATGTCTAATCACACAAAAGTGTGTCTAGAATGATCCCAATGAAATAAAAACAGTGGGTAAAACAATCGTGCTCAACCGAGACTCAGTCTCGGATTTCAGTGATACACTCAACATTGACAGAATACTCTGGTGGTAAGTACGGTGGCATATATTCTGCCACGAGATAGCTAGATAATTATCATGATTATTTCTAGATGTTTCGCGATAACGTTACTTTTTCGCTTTAATTTCAACCAATTTTATCAAACAAAACTTGCCTGCGATCTGCTCACTTCTGTCATCACGTTAGCGGTATAGTTAACGCAATAAGAATTATCTTAAACATTTTTTATCATGATACTTTTCTGTTATCATGATACTTTTTTTATCATGATACCGAAATTATGGTGGCATTGTGGCTGCCATGCACTTAATTTTAAGTTGACATAATTATCGTGACTTTTATGGTCATTTTATTGCGACTTTTCGTGATAATTTTTATTTTTTAAGGCGACATAATTTCAAATTAAAAAGCCTATGGTGGCATGTGCTGCCATGCACTTATTTTATGTGACATAAATTATCGTGACCTTTATGGTCATTTTATTGCGACTTTTCGTGATAATTTCTCATTTAAGCCGACATAATTTCACGAATATAAAAATTAAAAGCACGATATAAATACTCAACAATTAATAAAAAGTCGTGATAATATGGTGGCAGTGGCTAGCCATGCACTTAATTATGTTGACATAAATATCTTGACTTTAGGGTATTTTATTGTGACTTTTCGCGATAATATCTCTTTAAGGCGACATAATTTCACGATATAAAAATTAAAAGCACGATAAAATATCTCAATAATTAATAAAAGTCGCGATAATGCTTCAACGTGCCATTCAAAATAACGATTTAGATATCTAAATATAGAATTTTTCGGAATACCTTTTGACTGACGAGTTACTTGTTGGCCCCCTGCTATATTTATGTTAAATAAAAGTATGGTATACCTGGTCCCAAGAATAACTTTTTTAATATTTTATAGATATTACAATACTATATATCACTGGAAAAGCTCAGATTTTGCATGTACTTTCTAAAACAATAAAGTTGTTGAAATTGGATGCGAAAAAGCGATTTAATGAATGCAACAAACAAAACCATCAGAATCACAAAATTGCCTTATTCTAATCGATATAAAAACACATTATTTAATTATTATTATATTAATTATTTAATACAGCTTTGATCTTTAATAACTTTATAGATTTATTTACTAACGATAACTACTTTTTAACACTTGAAAACTAATTTTAAATCGATAAAAATTAGACAATGTTATACGTTCGCTTTATATATACATGTGAAATCGTACTTTTTTAGCTTTATTTATATCTAAAAAATGAATGAAAATCCGTCTATAAATGACAAAGTTATATTCGTTGTCCTGTGGGCTTCCGTGGTCCTGACGTAAATGACAGAAACTATCCGCATAACCAAAATTCTATTTTTAGATATCTTAAGTCGTTATTTGAATGGCACGTTGAAGCATTATCGCGACTTTTTATTAATTGTTGAGATATTTATCATGCTTTTTATTTTTATATTCGTGAAATTATGTCGCCTTAAAAGAAAATTATCACGAAAAGTCACAATAAAATGACCCATAAAGTCACGATAATTTATGTCAACTCTTAATTAAGTGCATGGCAGCCACATGCCACCATACGATAATGCTTCAACGTGCCATTCAAATAACGACTTAAGATATCTAAAAATAGAATTTTGCGGAAGACCTGACGAGTTTACTTGTTGGCCCCCTGCTTTATTATGGTAAAAAAAAAGTATGGTACTACCGGGTCCCCAGAATAACTTTTTTTAAGTATTTATAGATATTACATTACTATATATCACTGGAAAGCTCAGAATATGCATGTACTTTCTAAAACAATAAAGATGTTTAAATTTGGATGCGAAATAAGCGTTTAATAAAGCAAACCATAAAACCGTCAGAATCCCAAAATTGCCTTATTCTTATCGCTAAAAACACATTATTTAATCATTATTATATTAATTATTTTAATACAGCTTTGATCTTTAATAAACTTTATAGAGTTATTTAACTAAAGATAACTACTTTTTAACACTGTAAAATAATTTAAATCGTATTAAAATTGATAATGTAATACGTCGCTTTATATATACATGTGAAATGGTACTTTTTTTAGCTTTATTTATATCTAAAAAATGTTAAATCCGTCTATAAATGACAAAGTTATATGCATTGTCCTGTGGGCTTCGTGGTCCTCACGTAAAATGACAGAAACTATCCGCATAACCAAAATTCTATTTTTAGATATCTTAAGTCGTTATTGAATGGCACGTTGAAGCATTATAGCGACTTTTTATTAATTGTTGAGATATTTTATCATGCTATTTATTTTTATATTCGTGAAATTATGTCGCCTTAAAAGAGAAATTATCACGAAAAGTCACAATAAAATGACCATAAAGTCACGATAATTATGTCAAGGTTTACCAACACCAATTACATGTAAACCTCCGAGGTGTAGTCGAATGTAGTTCCTATAATAAAAAGTAATCCTCCTTTTTCGATGGAAATGGGCATTATAAGTAGGGGGAAACTGCCCATTTCTATTCGATTTTGTGGTTATATGTATAAGAAGCGTATTAATAGGTTTTACTGGATCACTGATGAACATTTTCGAAATTTCGACTCCATGCTTACACTTTGTGAGCATGAAAACAGTCGATCAATAAAAACAGCTGTACCCTTGACCTGTTTAGTAACAAACAAGACTTTCTTACATGTCTTGTGACCCCACGTTTTCTGGTGATTTTTCAAGTGGAAAAATAGTTTTCTATATGAACATTACACTGCTGCATTATCCATACTTGAGTTGAATTTGCAGCAAATCATTAATATGAGACACTTTAACATTGGTGTCTATGGGGAAAATAATTGGTGCTTTCACCACCTCAACTTAAATTAAGTGCATGGCAGCCACATGCCACCATAAAAGCACGATAAAATATTTCAACAATTAATAAAAGTCGCGATAATGCCATTCAAATAACGACTCTATATACTAAAAAAGTTATTCAGGGGGCCAGGTAGTACCATACTTTTTTTACCATAAATATAGCAGCAGGGGTCAACAAGTAAACTCGTTAGTCAAAGGTCTTCGCAAAATTCTATTTTTAGATATCTTAAGTCGTTATTTGAATGGCACGTTGAAGCATTATCGCGACTTTTTATTAATTGTTGAGATATTTTATCATGCTTTTTATTTTTATATTCGTGAAATTATGTCGCCTTAAAAGAGAAATTATCACGAAAAGTCACAATAAAATGACCATTAAAGTCACGCTAATTTATGTCAACTTAAATTAAGTACATGACAGCCATATGCCACCATAGAAAATAGTTCGGCTAGTGTGGTTTTGTATGGGACGGAACTACTTTCACTATCACGATAAAAAATGTTTATCATGATACCGAAAATAGTTCCGGCTAATGTGTTTTGTATGGGACTATGGTGGCATGTGGCTGCCATGCACCTAATTTAAGTTGACATAAATTATCGTGACTTTATCGTCATTTAATTGCGACTTATCGTGATAATTTCTCTATGGTGGCATGTGGCTGCCATGCACTTAATTTAAGTTGACATAAATTATCGTGACTTTATGGTCATTTTATTGCGACTTTTCGTGATAATTTCTCTTTTAATGCGACTTATTACATACCTTACTATAAATAGTAACACATTTTAGTTGAAAAACAATGATTATCAGTCCTGTTTCTAAATCCATAATCGGCACACTGTGCCATTATGGATTATGGAAAATTGGCACAGTAGCAACAGACTGTCCGCACGCGAAGTCGTCAACGTCATCAAGCAATACAAAAACGTCATATTGGCGCGCTATGGCTGAGGAGCGGAAGTTGAAATCTCAACTGCAATTTCAATTTTCACGCCCAGTAAATAAACGTTTGAAGCTTTGAAATATATCATTAAAGCGAAAGACAAGGGAGAAAACTAACTTAACGTAAAAAGCCTAATAGGTGTTTGCATCTTATGCTACTTGTATGTTTGATGTACACCGTTTTGTAAACATGCCGATTTTGTCATAAAGGTGCACTGTTTGTTCTTATTCTTCTTCTCCATTTATAGTAAGGTATGTAATAAAAAGGCAAATATACGGCCATGGTGTGCCTTTTGTCGATAATGGCACACCTAGTGCATGGCCCTCGGGCTAAAGCCCTCGGGCCATTACGGCACTAGGTGTGCCATTATCGACAAAAGGCACACCACGGCCGTATATTAACCTCTAAATAATTTCACGAATATAAAAATAAAAAGCACGATAAAATATCTCAACAATTAATAAAAAGTCGCGATAATGCTTCAACGTGCCATTCAAATAACGACTTAAGATATCTAAAAATAGAATTTTGCGGAAGGCCTTTGACAGATGGCCCCCTGCTATATTTATGGTAAAAACAGAAGTATGATACTACCTGGTCCCCAGAATAACGTTTTTAGTATTGCATTGATATTACAATACTATATATCACTGGAAAGCTCAGAATATGCATGCACTTTCTAAAACAATAAAGATGTTTAAATTTGGATGCGAAATAAGCGATTTAATGAATGCAACACACAAAACCATCAGAATCACAAAATTGCCTTATTCTAATCGCTAAAAACACATTATTTAATTATTATTCTATTAATTTTTTAATACAGCTTTGATCTTTAATAACTTTATAGATTTATTTAGCTAAAGATAACTACTTCCTAACACTGTAAAGATAATTTAAATCGTGTAAAAATAGGCAAAGTTATACGTCGCTTTATATATACATGTGAAATCGTACTTTTTTTAGCTTTATTTAGATCTAAAAAATGACTAAACTCCGTCTATAAATGACAAAAGTTATATGCGTTGTCCTGTGGGCTTCTTTGATCCTCACGTAAATGACAGAAATATCCGCATAACCAAAATTCTATTTTTAGATATCTTAAGTCGTTATTTAAATGGCACGTTGAAGCATTATAGCGACTTTTTATTAATTGTTGAGATATTTTATCATGCTTTTTATTTTTATATTCGTGACATTATGTCGCCTTAAAAGAGAAATTATCACGAAAAATCACAATAAAATGACCATAAAGTCACGATAATTTATGTCAACTTAAATTAAGTGCATGGCAGCCACATGCCACCATATTTCTCTTTTAAGGCGATATAATTTCACGAATATAAAAATAAAAAGCACGATAAAATATCTCAACAATTAATATAAAGTCGCGATAATGCTTCAACGTGCCATTCAAATAACGACTTAATATATCTAATAATAGAATTTTGGTTATGCGGATAGTTTCTGTCATTTACGTGAGGATCACGTGCTTTTAGCGATCAGAATAAGGCAATTTTGTGATTCTGATGGTTTGTGTTTTGCATTTATTATATCGCTTATTTCACATCCAAATTTAAATATCTTTATTGTTTTAGAAAGTGCATGCATATTCTGAGCTTTCCAATGATATATGGTATTGTAAATCTATAAAATACTGAAAAAGGTATTCTGGGGCCCAGGTAGTACCATACTTCTTTTTTACCATAAATATAGCAGGGGGCCAAAAATTCTATTTTTAGATATCTAAAGTCGTTATATGAATGGCACGTTGAAGCATTATCGCGACTTTTTATTAATTGTTGAGATATTTTATCGTGCTTTTTATTTTTATATTCGTGAAATTATGTCGCCTTAAAAGAGAAATTATCACGAAAAGTCGCAATAAAATGACGATAAAGTCACGATAATTTATGCCAACTTAAATTAAGTGCATGGCAGCCACATGCCACCATATGGGACGGAACTACTTTTACTATCGCGAAATTTATTTGTTATCACGATAATTTGCAGTAGAGGAGCAGCCTTGATATTTTCCTACATCTTTCAAATATCGCAACCACGCTTGACAACGAAAAGTAGTACGTCAACTTTCGGCAATGTCAAAAAAAAAAAAATGTCCGCCATTTTGAATTTTTTAAAACGCATAATTTGGAAAATTGTGACAATTTTTGATCATGAAATTTCATTTCCCCTTTAGGTTTCGTGCTTTTCGTCTGTACCGACTTTTTTTTTAGAAGCTCTACTGCGTGATAAATTCAGACCCGCCTTGTAAAATGTCGAAGCGAGGGGCGATAACTCTAAAAGATGCCATCTTTAGAATACGATTAAAATGACAACAACCGTGTGTTTTTTGTTAAATAAAGTACGAGGAGATACTTGAATTGTTGTTTTAGCTCACACATTACATGAATTTTGCTGCATATCACGAAAAGCATGTTATTTCTTTATCAAAAGTACACGAAAATACGAATTGTTTGATTTAACTGTAATTTTGACTCGACTGACCTCGCAAGAACTGCAGGCGCGTATTCGATGGAGCGGGTAGTATTGGGCACCCTCTCATATGTGGAAAGTTTACGTAACAATCGCTACTGTTCAAGATGGGAGTTGGGATGGAGAGAAGGAGGGGGAGGGCATCTGAACTGAGATTTAAAAGGATGCGCCCCATCCCCATCCCACCCCAACTAAAATCATGAAAGCTAGTTTGTTTTTGAAAGCTCTTCCAAGCATACAGTACATTCTTAAACATATTCAGATAATATATTTGTTGCTGTGTTTTTGACTAGACTGTCCAGTGTCTAATTGTCATCCGCAACTTGGCGCAGTCAGTAGCGCAGCGGATTTGTAACCGGAGGTGGTGCCACTGAGTTTTGTCGGTGTGTTCTTGGGCAAGACACATTCCCTTAGCCTCATCCGTCGGATGGGGACGTAAACAGGGTGGTCCCGCTTATAGGTCTATCATCCGAGCATGTTAAAGAACCATAGGAATCTGTTCGATAATAAGGGTAGTGCACGGTTCCTGGATTCCTATGTATCCTTCCCCTCTCTCTGAGGCGGCTCTAAATAACCTGTACTGTGTTGATGAGCCGTTAAATATTCAATTCAATTCATCCGCAACTGCACTCAGCACTGTCATATGTACTATAGCTGTCCCATGCTAGTATCATGAATCAACCTTGGAATATATCACCCACACATAAAAGGGTTTGAGGGCCCCATCTTACTTGTATTAGTTTAAATATAGACCATTTGTCGGTTGAAACCTAAGATGAATTTTTCATCAGACAGAAACACTGTCGTAATACTTATACTGATAGCATCGAAGGAAAATAAAGAAGGCCATTTCTTTTACTTAAATTTTTAAAGTTGAATTGTGTTTTATGTCATTATAGCACATTTTAGGCCATATTTCCTGGGTAGAACCAGTACTGTGTACTTACTGCTATCTGTAAGAATCGACACTTTCTCACCTACAAGTTGAGCTCCCAGTGGGAATTGAACCCGCAGCGGTGAGAGGTGAAGATGAGAATGTATACAAATATAAAATGCCAACCGAACATCTCAACTCAATATGTCCATGGGACTTGAATGAACGCACTGAAAACAATCCGTGGGAAATTGTACTATGCAAGAATATATATTCATAAATAAATTTTATTTTGATGCAAAATCGATATGCTCCTCTAGACATCATAGATACAGATCATGTAAAGTTTCGAAAAGATTGGTTAAAAACTGTGGAAGGATATAGACGCACAGATAACTAACACCATATGCCGCCTCACCTTTCAATGGTAAACAATAAACATTTAAGGTACATATTAAGGCCTTAAATATTATCTTTCATGACTAAGTAAAAAATATGTAACAAGTCAGATATCAAAATGAATTATTTATTTGATTTAAAACATTTTATTTCAAATATTTACATCAAAACATCCCAAATATAAAGGGTATTACATAAAAAATTAAATTGCATCATCCAATAATTGTTTTTATTTATTAAAGGGACACACAGCATTTATCAAGTTTTTATCAAGCATTAAAATGTAATTTATTTTCACTTTACACCCGCTTGCATATATTTAAATTATAAGTTATAACATTTTGGAGTTTAAAAAAAAGAAGATTGCTGCATGTCCCTTTAATATGTAATTGTTTATATGGTGCAAGCCAATTTGAACATATGTGGGGTTATATATATATACATGTATCTGTTTGTTATTTTTTTGGTGAGGAAGACCACTCACTTTTCTTCTGGGTATAACCGGTAATATACACCTCCTGCCATCTGTTATTCCACAAACTTTTATATAATCCAATAAAATTCAGAAAACATTTTAATCCAATAAATAAATTGGGCACGGCCGGTCAGATTAACAGAAACACATTTATATTTTCATATTAGCCCTTATTTTGAGCCACTCCAATGAACTATCCAGTTAATGTCGCCAACGATCCACCTTGTGTCTACAGTCGGATATGCATGTTGATATGATATTGTGCTGGCTGAACTGGTGATCCTCTTACTAGACATATTTTTCTTGAAGTTGATGCTAGTACTGTCCGTATGAGGTATTGCTGATTCATGATTCATAAAAAAAAAAAAAAATATTGTACACCATCTTGTTATTATATACTATTCTTGTTCGTTTAAGTATTTCTGATTCTGTTGTTAATGTTGTAAAAAGTTATATGCGACTACTTGTTTCAATAAAATCCTCCCATATATATTGGGACATCACTAACTATTTTCAGCTAACTCCCAGCATCTCAGGACTCCAGGCTCTGAAAATAAAAATGACATACATGATATTTTGTTTCAACTTAAATAGGTAACAAGTTGTAGAACTGAAATATGTAAATGAATAGTGATTATAGAACTTTTTTTACATGTACAATAAATTAAAAATAATCGTTTTCTGCTAAATCAACACATTTATTACCGGTATACCTTATTTAGAGCCGCCCCAAATGACACATAGGAATTCGAGAACCTGTCTTACTCTTACTAATGTATATATTAATAATTTCTATGGTTGTTTATCGTGCTTGGAGGATAGACTCCCCAGTTTCAATCCCAATCAAACAAAAGAGGCTGAGGAACAAACAAGACTGAGGGAAGATGTATTGCCCGAAACCATAGACGAAACTCAGTGGTGCATGTGTGACTTGAACCGGAAGCTCCAGATTGCTATCATCCACCATGCTATTGCTGGGCCATGCCAGCACATTATGTTAAGTCGGGGTCTTGGTTAAGTTTAATAATTTAGATGTTATACAGGGACCTTTTTATTTTGTTTGTTTAATTTTACATATGTACTAAGCACAATATGACCTATTTATGTGTCGATGTGCTGTAAAACACCATTTTTATTTTTAGTATAAAAAGTCTGAGACTAAGTGCAGGCACAGACCTAATAACAAATTATTAATATGTCTGTGGTGCAGGACTGGTGCACAATGCCACATATTTTGCAAAGAACAAATATTGATAAATTCATAGATTTTTTGAAGCTGCGCTTACCTACATACTGGCTAATACAAGGCTCTTGATGTAGTTATACTGTGAGACTGGGAAATTTGACTTGAATCTGGCTATGGTAATACTGCACACTGCCTCTAGCTAACTTAGTCTTAGCAGACCTGAAAAAAACAAGTCATATATGATATTGTTTCATTTGTTTTTAATATTAATAACTCTGTCCAACTTTCTCAATGCTAACAATGTCAGCATTCCATAACATTTTACTTAAAACACAACTGGAATTGAAAGTGGTGCTTTCCAGAAGATGATACTGTCCAAAATGTAAGTCACAGGTGGCATTCATGAACAAATAGTAGATTTTCAAGGCTTACATTTTCATCAATTATTCATCACTCATGTGTTCTAAAAAATTATCAGAATTAAGTTAATATATATCAACCACCACCGTTTTACATGTTTCAACGTTAAACACTTGTCATACAGAAATTAAAAGTGTATTTACTTACAAAGGCTACAGTGCAGACAATGCCATGACCCATTTCAGGCATTTGCTGGTGTGTTCCACTTTTCAATTTTAATTCTCTACATTGTCTACTGTAATAGATCTATTTGTTTGTATTTTGTAAATTACGCACTCATGCAAAACTTGGAATTGTATACGATCGTGATTGTAACACTGTTTTAATTCTACTTCTGTGCAAATAAATTGAAATAATCCATCGGTCACCGTCAATCGGGCCGTATGTGTAAACGATCTGTCTGTGTATGTTCACGGATCAGCATTATTTGACCTTTGAATGTGTTTGAGCTATTTTTAGCACATTCCTTAGCTATTTATAAACGTTCAGTTCAATTCACAATATTTAGTTTCTGTGACTGTGTATTGACCATATGATGTTAATTTGTCCAGGGAGAAGTGGGTTTGTGGCCTGCGACTGACTGGCCCTGGGCTGGGTGTTTTTCTGTGTCGCCGCCATTTTGAATAGCCTCTGAAAGAGTGAAATGCAGGTACCAACTTTCAAAACGGGCACGCAAAATGTATATTCACGAAAAAATAAGAAATTTTCAAAAAAGGTAGATCAGGTAATGATCTTCGACTCCTGTCAATTTCAACAATATTTAAGAATATACAATTTTTGTACCCGTTTTGAAACATTGGCAATTTCGAAGAAAACAAAAACTAGTTTTTTTCGATCTTCGCATTTGTACCGCGATTTCCGACTATAATATCTCAATAAAACCTGTCAACACGATTGTTTTATAAATCTCCGACATAATAACTGACTTCTGATATGATTTGTTTTCTTTGCCATCTAGTATAAGCTTTAAACTAGTGTTTCTAAACAGAGTACTATAAAATCCGCGCATCTGCACGTGCTTGCAAAATGGGAACTACGTTGCCTCCAACCCCAATTATTTATGTTTGAGTTATGCGGTTCAGGCACGTGAAATGACTTGTCTGCTCCTGTACTGTTGGGTTTATCATGATACTTTGGGGTTATCATGATACTTTTTTTTTATCATGATAATTTGTTTTTATCATGATACCGAAAGTAGTTCCGGCATACGGTGTAACCATAGATTAGGGTTTCTTATTATCTTCCTTCACGGGTACACTGTATGGCCGTAGGCCATTTAAACCACTTACCAGACGCCGCAGGCGGCTAGGGTTTAATTATAACTCGCTTCATCAATACAGGAATTGTATTTTATAGGTTCTACATATCCTCTGACAATTTTGGATACTCTTCTTCAGAAATGTTTTTATTTTGTTGCGTTTACATTTATTAGCTATCTCAATACATGTATTTTCACCCTGTCCTTACTGAATTTCAGGTTTTCGTTATAGTACGGAATGTACGGTACGGCTTTTACCCCCAACCTGATATGGGTATCTAACTATTCGTGATAAGAAACTATCATGGTGGCAGGAGTGGGCATTATCGTGGCATTTAACATGATAACGTAAAGAATTTATTTGAATTGGATGTGTAACTGATATCTTACAAAAATTCATTATTATCTCGTAAAACACATGCTACTATCACGAAATAATCATGAAATATGCCACCATAGGTAAGGTTGTCCTTGTTTAGATACCCCTCCAAGAAAGCGGGCATGGCATATATGTAGTGTTACCCTTGTCTTTTCGTGTGATTTCTCATTTAGTAAATCATACAACTTTCAAATGGCATGGAAAAACAAGTTCATATTGATTATTGATTATTGTGTATCTGTGACTGACACCTCTTAAGCGGGGCATCTGTGTCCAATAGACACATTATCCAGGTAAAGGTTGATGGTTGTTCAGTACATTTTTAGGCTATATATGACAGTTTTTTTTTTTTGTGTGTATTTTATTGTTGTGTGTGTGTGTGTCCTGAGTAGAACCAGTACTGTGTACCTCCTACCATCCGTAAGCATCGGCACCTTCTCACTTGTAAACATGTCGAGCTCCCAGTGGGATTACAATTATAGGAGAGTGTCCGCTTATAGAAAGGGGTCCGTTAGGTTACCAATCGAACACATACCTGTCACGCATACGTTATATGTTCTCAAGCGTTCTGAATAGTTGCCTATCTTTTTTTGTTGCCGACTTCTTTTTATAAAATGTAGTTTACCCATTCAATTTTTCCACCCGGTATGCTCAATTTCCTTTTTTTGACGTTGAAATGTGTTTAAATGTGTGTTAGAAATAAGATGACAAATAAATTCTATTATATTGTACCACAGACCATCTCGGACTTCCTGCGTCGCCAACCTTGACCCCCTAACTCAAGGAACAACCGCCCCTTGGAACCCCATATCACTCTTGACATCCACTGGGTCTTAACAGTTATACGAACAGTCACCGGGTAGAAGCAAAATAAATTCAGTTCGCCATTAGAAGACGCGTGGGCTTGTGTGATGTACACAGCTCTTCCTTTCTTTTTAAATGACATGTTTTGTCAAGTTTGCGAAAAATACATCAAGCGGGGATCGGTTGGTTATCCCTACTTCAGTATTACCTCAAATATAGTTTTACTGCGGTCGGTCCCTTTGCTACCTCCCTTTCGATTTCTGAATGGTGACGATTTCTTTTCATAGCCTCTATCCGACTTAGTGTTTTCCAAAAGTTTGTAGTCTCTATAGATCAAACTCCTAATCGTGAAGAATGATGATAGTAAAATCTCCTTCAGTAATTGGTGCAAGTATTTGAAATACGGAGGCAAATGATTGGCTGAAAAAGTAGATTAAACACTAATTTAAGATGGGAGATTTAAAATAACATGAGCATGATATTGTTTATGATAGAACGGAACTCGTTATGTACTCGGTTTTTGGATAAAACTCTTTTTAAGTTTCATGGGAGACACATGTCACCATAGTTCACACAGTTGCTCTCAGAGGTCACTGGTGCGCAAATTGTTACATATCTGTCATGTTTAATAAAACTGGCAATGTACTTAAACAGACTCCCGAGGCAAAGACAGTATGCTCCATTTAATTGTAATACGTCATTTTATCTGAAATTCAGTAAAAGGGCCCGCTCACTTGATGACCTGTGTCCATTGTAGCCACATGCAACAGTAACACGGACGTCAGAGGGTGCAATCCTTCATGCGGGACTGGAGGTGATCTGGAAAAAGTATAGGCGTCATTCCAAATACGGAACGGGCGGGCCGTAACTAATGTTGTAGAACTTGTGGCCCAACCCTTTTGCAAACTAATGTAAATGTTGCAATAAACTATGTTTAAACCATTCCAAATACGAATTAAACCTAATGCTTCAATGTAAATTTACACTAAACTAGGTCCATGTTCGGTAGAGTTTGAGTATTGCTGATCAAATGGTTTAATCTGGAAAACTAGACGAATCAAAAACTCATTAATACTAATTCATATGGTGCTTGACGGCGCGTATAACTTCTGGTTTTGTGAAAATAGTAATTTATTTGAATTGGATGTGTAACTGATATCAATATAACCCCCTTTAAACTAACAGTTATGATTTAGCAAAATAAAAAGCCGAGTGGTCGAGATTTCCAGACCAAACATTTTCATCTTTAAATTACTCAAGTTTTATTACTAGAAGAGTGTTTCATGGAACACTTGTTTTGCCTGCAATATGCTTACATGTTCTTCAGCAAAGACAATCTAACTATAGAAGCTTGAAGACAAAGGTTGCAATCCTTCATGAATTATGGAGCAGATTTTTAAATTTATGAAAAGAGGCATGCCTCTGTAATGGATAATTGATAAGGAAGAACTGTAAAACGTGTTATGACCATAGGTCAGTATTTTGCCAAGTTACGAGTTAGGTTTGATTGCAGGTTAACGTTTTATAAAAAGTGGCATACCTATGCTAAAATAAAAGTCTGAGTTATTGGACATGTGTAACAACATCTCCTGGGGAAAGATGAAGATGTATGTGAAGTTTCACAAACATAGGTCAAATATTTTTTAAGTTATGACCAAGGTTAGGTTGCATGTTAATGTGTGCCGGACGACAAAGTGATCTCTAAGCGTCTGCCATGCTACGCAAGTAGATACAAGAAGGGGTATAACTCTGCATTGAATAACTGATAAGGAAGATATGTATACAGTTTCATGACATAGGTCTATATTTTGACAAGTTATGGACTAGGTTAGGTTGAGGTTAAAGTTGGACATAACTCTGCCAAATGAAATTCAGAGTTATTAGACATGTCAGTAGTACTGAACAAAATAACTTGACAAGGAAGAACTGGATAAATTTATTAATGTAGTGGCCTATATATATATATTAATATACATGACATGATATTATCATGTCATGTTTAATGGCAACAGAAATCGACGCGGCAATTCCGATTGCAAACCAAGCTGAACGGATAATGCATATTTATTACACTAGTGAATTATGATAAATAGGTCATGCAAGTTAGATGATGACACATGTTTTTCAAAGTTAGGTTGTAGGTTAAAGGGACACATGACAATCTTGAAGTTTTTATCAAGTATTACTCTCGATTTATAATCCAGTATAATCATGCTTGCATACATTGAATACGATGTTGAGTTTTTATTTTTTCTTCGTTATTCTACCATAGGTTTAAATATATTATTGGTACACTAGGCTAGCGTTAGGATTTCCTTTAGCCTCCTACTACACTATCATCAAGACAGAAATATTCAAAGACAATTTGCTTAATACTATTCTTATAACTACAGTGATTTTTTCACCCTTTTGGGAATGGTACCGGTACCCATTCAATTAGGAAAATTCGCGTCATTTTGCCTTAAATTGAGAATAGTTCACTATCACACACAAGTAATTTGGGAATGGTCGAAAACGTATATAAGGAAAAAAACACTGATATTAATTATTGAACAAATGCAAGTTATGTAGAAAAACTAACTGGACGCCGCGAGTTTTAAAACAATCAAGATTGCCGGACGTCCCTTTAAAGTGTGCCGGACGCCATCACATACTATCACAATTGGAAATTTTAGCGTGATTTTTCATACAAATGGGGAAAAATACAGTAAAACATTCATTTTATAAGTATTTTTAATACTATTTATGTACACCAAGGTCAACTAAATGCATTTAAACCTTTTCATACTCAATACTTTTCACACGTACGCACCTTTTTTTCAATCTTTCAATTGGGAACTTTTTTTTTATGCCCCCGGCATTCGAGAATGCCGAAAGGGGCATTAAGTGTTACCCCTGTCCGTTCGTCCGTCCCTTCCGTCCGTCCCTTCCGTCCCTTCCGAATTTGTTTCCGCTCAATCATTTTTGAAAGGGTCCATGTTTGTAATTAATATTTGGTGTGTAGCTGTGTAATTATAAAATACAGGTCAAGTTCGATTTCGGTCAACGTTGCACATTTCATGCAGGAGTTGTGGCCCCTTTTCGACTTAGTTTTCTGCAACAAACTGGTTTCCGCTCAATAACTTTTGAAAGGGTCAATGTTTGTATTAATATTTGGTGTGTAGCTGTGTAATTATAAAATACAGGTCAAGTTAGATTTCGGTCAACGTTGCTCATTTTATGCAGGAATTGTGGCCCCTTTTCGACTTAGTTTTCTGCAACAAATTGGTTTCCGCTCAATAACTTTTGAAAGGGTCCATGTTTTTAATTAATAGTTGGTGTGTAGCTGTGTAATTATAAAATACAGGTCAAGTTCGATTTCGGTCAACGTTGCACATTTCATGCAGGAGTTGTGGCCCCTTTTCGACTTAGTTTTCTGCAACAAACTGGTTTCCGCTCAATAACTTTTGAAAGGGTCCATGTTTGTAATTAATATTTGGTGTGTAGCTGTGTAATTATAAAATACAGGTCAAGTTAGATTTCGGTCAACGTTGCTCATTTTATGCATGAATTGTGGCCCCTTTTCGACTTAGTTTTCTGCAACAAATTGGTTTCCGCTCAATAACTTTTGAAAGGGTCCATGTTTTTAATTAATATTTGGTGTGTAGCTGTGTAATTATAAAATACAGGTCAAGTTCGATTTCGGTCAATGTTGCTCATTTTATGCAGGAGTTGTGGCCCCTTTTCGACTTAGTTTTCTGCAACAAATTGGTTTCCGCTCAATAACTTTTGAAAGGGTCCATGTTTGTAATTAATATTTGGTGTGTAGCTGTATAATAATAAAATACAGGTCAAGTTCGATTTCGGTCAACGTTGCTCATTTTATGCAGGAATTGTGGCCCCTTTTCGACTTAGTTTTCTGCAACAAATTGGTTTCCGTTCAATAACTTTTGAAAGGGTCCATGTTTTTAATTAATAGTTGGTGTGTAGCTGTGTAATTATAAAATACAGGTCAAGTTCGATTTCGGTCAACGTTGCTCATTTTATGCAGGAGTTGTGCCCTTTTCGACTTAGTTTTCTGCAACAAATTGGTTTCCGCTCAATAACTTTTGAAAGGGTCAATGTTTGTAATTAATATTTGGTGTGTAGCTGTGTAATTATAAAATACAGGTCAAGTTAGATTTCGGTCAACGTTGCTCATTTTATGCAGGAATTGTGGCCCCTTTTCGACTTAGTTTTCTGCAACAAATTGGTTTCCGCTCAATAACTTTTGAAAGGGTCCATGTTTTTAATTAATAGTTGGTGTGTAGTTGTGTAATTATAAAATGCAGGTCAAGTTCGATTTCGGTCAACGTTGCTCATTTTATGCAGGAGTTGTGCCCTTTTTGACTTAGTTTTCTGCAACAAATTGGTTTCCGCTCAATAACTTTTGAAAGGGTCAATGTTTGTAATTAATATTTGGTGTGTAGCTGTATAATTATAAAATACAGGTCAAGTTCGATTTCGGTCAACGTTGCTCATTTTATGCAGGAGTTGTGGCCCCTTTTCGACTTAGTTTTCTGCAACAAATTGGTTTCCGCTCAATAACTTTTGAAAGGGTATTTGGTGTGTAGCTGTATAATTATAAAATACAGATCAAGTTCTATTTCCGCTCAATTTATCAATTGCTCTATTTATGCAGGAGTTAGGCCCCCTTTTGACATTTAAAAAAAAAATGTTGTGATTTCCACTAGTGCTATCCACTCAATAACAATATGTGCATTTGATATAATTAGGCGGAGTGCCTTAAAGTAGGGCACATCATGCAGAAATACGAGATTATTGGGACTCTGCATGAGTAAGGTAGGCAACATTTCATCACATGACCATTCATATGTGTACATTCATAATATGGGTACATTCAAACATAACTGTTTCTTCAACAACATCACTTAATAATAAGAACTTCATTTATTCCAAAGTCATGCAATCATCTTGTAGAAGAAACAGTCATCTTTTACAGCAGTGCAGCTTCCGAATTGTTAATTCCTGAAGAAGAAAATGCATTTTTAATCCACATTCTGTTTAATTGAAGTAAATTACGGATGACTTCCTCGGTTCAAGAAATTCCTATTTATTTAAACATAGCTCATCATCGACATGTATGCTTGGTTATGGTTATGTTCCATAAAAATATGTATTTCTTCAACTTCTCAATGGATGTTGTTTTTTTATTGACTTTGAGTACGAAAAAAGCAACTATACTTTCTTTCACATCACTCTCAATGGCACGGATGAAAGTGGTATTTATGCAGGAGGAAAACCGATGATCCAGGGATTTTTTTTGTGTAATAAGCATCATGTCATTCTTCATGTAGATTTAGTTCAAGATAATCCATTGCAATTATTTTTAATCACTTGGCTCCATTAGTTGTATACCGTAACCATGCAATTTGTGAAAATGGCAGATTTCATTAAGTCAGGATAATTCAGATTTTTTTAAATCCCCAATTAAACAAGGAGATACCAGTGTTTTAAAGGGAAACACGGCAATCTTGAAGTGTTTTTCAAGCATTCATTTAATTATATGCAAGCAGGTTTAATGTCAAAATGATACTGGATAAATAAATCCAGAGGCTATAATTTCAATTATTTATCCAGTATCATTTTGACATTAAACCTGCTTGCATATAATTAAATGAAACTTCTGAGTTTTCACTTTTTCTTCTTATTCTACCATTCTATTGTATTTATTAGTGATATATTATCAACAGTTAATAACATCCAAACACATTTCTTTAAAATATTCATGTAATTAACATTAATGATTGAACAAATGCAAGTTATAGAAAAACTAACGGGACGCCGAGAGTTTAAAAAAAATAGAAGATTGCCGTGTATCTCTTTAAGGGAGTCGGTGGGGTTACAGTCAGTCAGTAAACAGATGTATTGTTGTATTGGCTCTGTTGAACATACAATTAATTTACTGAAATGTTTTACCATTCTTTTGTTTGTTTTTTAATGTTAATTAACTTGTGTATGTTGTTGAAGTCCTAAGTAAAGTATATATTGAGCATAAGCAAATAACTGTCTGGTTTGTATTCAGTGAAATGTATTACACGGACACGTGAGAATAGCGAATTAGGTCTTGATTACAGTAAAAACTGTTTTTTGTCTTGCATCAAACAACTTTCCCGTATAGCTCAATTGGGAACGCATTCGTCTTACCCGCAAGTGTAGTTTTAGTTTGTGCTTGGAGTTCAATTCCACGAATTGGTACTTTTTTTTCTCCCGCTATTGAATTCCATCAAACAAATCTTATTTCTATTCAGTAAATATTAAATAATGGTAGTTGTGTAATGTTTGTCAACGTAAGCTACACGTTACGGCTAATGTAGCTTTAATGTTTCAATATAGTCGACTCGCTCAGTTCAACTTTTCAAGACGAGATTTGAATGTATTTTAACTAAATAGTTTATAGAATTGATTCACTTTTTTTTACTTTTTTTTCCGGCGTTTATGCGGTTTTAAATGCAGTTAGTGAATGGCAAATACAAAAAAAGCGTGTTAATTGCCATTCACTACCAGCGTTTAAACTGTACAAATGGCGAATTTAACGCCAGTTGATAATGAATGACAAATTACACGAATAGCGATACCGGAATTGTAAATTCCACAAACGCCATAGAATTTGCAAAAAAAAGCGAATCAATTATTGTTTACTCTATTTTCCCTTTGCTAAAGTATCAACAATAACGTGCCTTGGGAGATTGATATAAATGATAAAAAAAAAGTGCAAGAGATGTAACAGAGTCATGCATGGGGGACTTAACTTACACATGATATTTATATTTGAACTTCAGTTATCTAAAGACGTAGGATGCTGTTGTTTCTTCATTAAGTAGTGTCATTCAGCTGACCAATCATACTTTGACCACTGTATAATCATCATATTAGTGATACTAAACTTAGATTCGATATCCTGCAGAAACCGGATTCGTGTAGGGGTACTGTAAGTATATATATTGGCCTGCATAAAGCGGCAGAGACACAGCAGTTAGTGCTAAGGTTAGGATCTTGGTTCGAATAAGAACGGTTCGGTGTTACGAACTTTGCTGGTGTTTACGGCAACAAGATTGTTGTTAGACTTAGGAAGTAATTGAATCTGACTCTGTTGCAGAAGTAACTGATTAACTTTATGTTTTGAACTGAACTTGCTTACATCAACAATCACTTGTTTAATAAAACTATACGATCACTTTGCTATTCAACGTAATAAACTATACGAACTTTGACACGTGTGTGTTGTTACACGTGCTACTTATTTCAACACACACGTGTCAAAGTTCGTATAGTTTATTACGTAAGCTGAATGACACTACTTAATGAGGTAACAACAACATCCTACGTCTTTAGATAACAAGTTTAAATTTAAATCATGTCCTGGTATATTAGTGTCTTATCAGGATAGTGTCACTTAGCCACTTATGAACCCCCGGTTTCATCTGTTGTATCTGTATAACTCAATACCTAAATTTTACCAGTTATAGAAATATAGTTGTCAGCATTTTCCTTTATTTTACGTTAGTAAAATACCCATAAGCGAAAAATGATAATGTATAAGTTAAGTCCTCCATGCATGACTCTGTTACAGAGAGCTAGACCACTACCGTCAGTGTATTTACAGTGTGTGTTTATATCTCCTTGAAAAATAAAGCTTGTTTGAAATGAACGCTATTTCTTTTAAAAGTAAATAAATAAATAAAGTAAATGTAAATATTCAATGCAATGTTGCTATTTAATGAGCCGTGGAGTCCAGAGATATGACTTGAAATACATGTATGTAAATCAAAAGAAAATCATTTTTCTTGAGCCAGGGCCTTTTTACCAGATTTGGGGAAGGGGCCTTTTGGCCTAAATTGGGGAAAAATCATAAATGGGGAATGACATTTCCTGAGGTAATTCTTCCTAAATATATTATTGTCATCATGATGTGAAATGCTTTTTTTACCATATAAATAAGACCTGCATACAAACCTCTATGAAATCCATGTTTTTAGTTTTCCTTCAACCTCAATAGTCAACTCGTCCAACCAAGAGTCACAGCGGATGTCAGATCAGAATATGTATTTGGTTCTGAAGTCATGCATGCATCATGTCTCCCTATGGAAATAAATGAAACAATATATAAACACGACTATATATAACTATCATCTAAAATTTGAATATTTCATTAAGGATTCAATTTTATTTATACTTTACAGTAAGCTTGTTAGAACATAGATTGGTATAAAACATGTTGGCTATGACATTAACTTGTTCGTGGTTATGGCTGGCCTATATATTTTTTTCAAGAAATGGAAGGCCATGTAAAATAATAGGATATGGTCGGCGTAATTTTTTTTCAAGAAATGGCAGGCCATGTAAAATAAAAGGTTATGGTCGGTCTTTTTTTGGTTTCAAGAAATGGCAGGTCATGTAAAATAAATTAGGTTATGGTTGGCCTTATTTCTTTTCTTAAAGAAATGACAGGCCGTGTAAATAAGTAAACACCTCGATTATTCTAAACCCTGTGCCAGGCTGTGCACGGTAACAGGGTGATGCACAGTCAGAATAAAGCAAATTCAAAAGAAAGGTCAAGTTAGTATGGGGTGAAGGGTGGGCAGGGACAAATGTTTTGAAATGGTTGTTTTTGTTGTACAATCCATTGGTCACACGTCAAGTTATGAGGTTTGACACTGCCCATCATAGGTATTCCCTGCCATAGCCATACCACAGTGAATGTCACTGTGTGGGAGAAATCTTGGTCGTGGCTGGGGTCGAGAGGTAACGAGAACGAATAGAGCCCGAATTGGAGGAGAGATTTTGTGAGTGTCCTATTTAATTTGTGTGAACAACCCATGCCATCTACATGCTTCGCATACAAAAAATAAGGAAACAAAATATGCAGAAAAACAATATAATATATATATACCATTTACAAATAAACTTACTTGTTATTCTACGACAGTCAAACTGTTTCATTCTTTACGTAAACACACTGTATCTATCTATCTATCGATCGACCGACCGACCTAGACCGACCTACCTACCTACCTACCTACTCTAATCTATCTACTGATACTGCAGCACCCCCTCACGCGGATTACAACTCGCCTGTTTCAACTTTTACCAGCGTGTCAACACATTCAGCAAGTGACGTTAAAAAGTTTAACTGATGCATCAACAATTGACGTTGTACGTTTATTTACAACTTGACGTCACGCAAACGTCGACTTTATGTGCGAGAAAAAAACGCGCGAATAAATTGTGCTAAATCGCTAGTGGGCGCTTTAATTGGCCTAATCTTCCCAGACCGATATCTGCAAGTAAGACTTATGCATGATACGGTCTGGCTGGCCGAGAGTCAGACTATATCAAAATGATCAAAAATGCTGAATAATTAGTTCCTGGCGCACCCACAGTATATATCTCAATGTGTGCGCACAAAAAGAGCCATGCGGATAAAAAGCGTCAATTAAAAATTAATGCGGAAAAAAATCATGTAGAGAAAAAAATACCTGCTAAACGGTCTGTACATTTAGGAGTAAAATGCGGTATGTTGTAAACACATTACAAAAGTAAATAAATCAAATCAAATTTAGAGAGGCATTCACAGACAACAACATGTCCATGCTTAAATCATGAATTTCTACGGTAACCCAGTCGTACCAAGCCGTTATATGAACATCGTGTAAAGAGGCTTAAGTCCATCATGAAGACTAATTGGTGCCATAGTTAGTGTCAATACAAATACAATAGAAAACACTCATACTGGAATGATTCAGTTTCATAATTATGAAATGTGGACATGCAATATATACCGAAGAGAAAAAGAAACGCATAATGGGTATTTTCTATTTAATATGCTACTGCTAATCGAATGGTACAGGGCGACATTAGACCTGTCCTTTCGCAAATAATATTTAAAAACATACACCAATGGTTACCCCTTTAGAGTTTCATTATCGACAGAATGCGCGTTTGGCTCAAGCAGGTGAGCATACAGGCTTTAAACGTTGCAATCTCTTAACATTAAACACCAATACTGAAATGGCTTGACTTTTTCAAGCGAAACTTCAACATTTATGAATGTCGTATAACAAAGTATACTTTGATTAAAAGGTCTACTACATGACATAGTTGTCCTTTCTGTAAGTAGTTGTAGCCCCTTTTTGTACAAAACACGTTGAGATTTATCTGGAACATTACGTGGAATTAGATGTGTATAATAGTGTAGTATAGACATTTTTCTGAGTATGCGTTTCTTTTTCCTTTCAGTATATAAATAGTATGAATTATTATCTATGTTTGGACTGGAAAACACTGCGACTTGGCTGGCTTTTGTTACTAAATCATAAATACTACTTTAAATGGCGATAGAGCCTTAAAGCATCATATGAATTAATATTAATGACTTTACATCAAAAGCTAGATGACTCAAAAACTAGCCGAGTCGTCTAATTTTCCAACTATACTATTTCATTAAAGTAGCTATCCCGCCAACAACAGGCACATTTTACATCATAGGTACACAATTTCTAAACCTACTGACGACGAGGTACATATATAACTTACATATTCTGAGAATCCAAACTCCATAGACACAATATAACCAGCTTTAATCAGCCAGACCAAACCCTAGAACTGGAGCATCGAATTAAGAGTTACCAACTCATAATTCGTTTTACGCATATTCAATCACGGGTATTTAAAGAATCCGCCAATAAAACTATATTTTTAATCGGCGCATGGACATTATTATGTTACCTAAACACATGGACAGAGTTTTGATAAACGGTTTTATAGTGAAATATTGCCGTTATTTGGCGGGGTATTTTCTTTAAAGGGACACTGTCCGTAACTTTTAGCTTATAAAACACACAATAATTTTGATCGCAAACATTACACACTAACAGTATTGAATATTTACTAATTAAAAGCAAGATTATTTAACGGAATTCAATCAAGGTACAAAAAAAAAAGAAAATCCGCCTCGTGCGTTTGAACTCGCAGCCCAAACTAAAATTACACTCGCAGTAATAATAGTGTGCGTGAGCGTAAAGTGGTCGACATCGCTCCCGACTGAGCTTAGCGGGCTACACATATTACGCAATACATACTAATGTGCTAATGGAAGTCACGTGATCGCAGAAAAGGTAAATATTGTGGGTCCCACTTTATTTACATATAATAATTAAAACTTCTTTTTTTTCAAACTCACGACTGTATTCCTACATACTTCTTAGGGTCTATCCTCATGTTTTCATGTATACATTCCACTGAATAAAAGTCAGACAGTTATTTGGTTATGCTCAATATCTGCTTACTTACGGACAGTGTCCCTTTAACAATAATTAAACCGTATGGGACAAATGGTTGGAATCCCGATGAGAACGAACTGTGCACCTTTGCTATTGTATTGTTATGAAACAGATTTCATTTGCGTCTTTCATCTGATACTTCAAAGCATTGTATTACACCTCTAGGTGCAGATATTGAACACGATCTACATCTCTCTATTGAAAATTGAGAAATAATAAACAAACTGGCAAGAGAGATCATTTCAATTATGACATTGTTAATTAGTCCCACTTAGACGGGGATGTTCTCATATCGATTTCTTAAGGGTTGTATGCTTCTCAACTTATTTGTTTTTCTAGAGCTTGTATGAGGTCGTCAATATTCGTAACCTACAAATAACTATAAACCTACTCCATCAGGATAAAGTTACCAAAGTAAGTAGGTTTAAAGTCGGACATGAAATGTAACTGTCACAGAACACAGGCAATCAAAAGCACGCATACAAGACAAATAACAATTATAAGGAAAGAATAGAACACAAACACATGAAACACAAACGGTTGAAAGTAGAGATACCGCCTTGGAAGGGTCAATGGCAAAAAACAAACTCTGGCGGTTTAAACCAGGTTCTAGGGTGTACCAAACCTCACGCTTACAGTATTGTCACCCAATGCAAGAAGCCCAAGAGGGCCTATTAAATAGGCCCAAGAGGTCCACCCCACCCCACCCCACACACACCCAAACACAGTTTTATTTTTGAGAATGGAAGATTTGTTTTCATTCGATAACCAATTTGTTTTTATAAATGAGATAAACAATATTTTAAAAACCTTAGGGACAACATACAGCCTTAAACCAGTATAGCGATATATGCGAGTCAGAATTGGGCGTCAGAAGCAAAACATAGCAGGAGGCCATTGGTAGCGAGTGGAGGGGTGGGTGGGGCGTCAGATATGCCTGGTTTTGAACGTATCCAAGCTTATATTGATATTACCATTTTCAATAAGTTTGGTAAGATCTGATGTTTGGTAAGATCTGATGAATAATGTAAGAGCTAGAGTGTTAACAAGGCAAAGTTTAGCACTTTTAAATAATTCAATGGCCATAACTCTCTGCCCTATACGGCTACTATACGGCTACTTGTTGATTGCATCCATGCTTTCTTCTACTAGACCTAGATAGCTTAATGCAACAAAATATTAAAATATAGGGGTGATGGGAGGGGGAAGGGGGTGGCATGTGTGTGAGAGAGAGAGAGAGAGAGAGAGAGAGAGAGAGAGAGAGAGAGAGAGGGAGGGAGGGAGGGAGGGAGGGAGGGAGGGTATTTATGACGGTCAGATATAACTGGTTTTCAAACTTGTCTAATATTTTATTAATATTAGCATTCTGAATAAATCTGGTAAAGATCAGATGACAAATGAAGTAACTACATACTATCAGATGACAAATGAAGTAACTACAGATTATCAGATGACAAATGAAGTAACCACACATTATCAGATGACAAATGAAGTAACTACAGATTATCAGATGACAAATGAGGTAACTACATATTATCAGATGACAAATGAGGTAACTGACAAATGAAGTAACTGACAAATGAAGTAACTACAGATTATAAGATGACAAATGAAGTAACTACAGACTATCAGTTGACAAATGAGGTAACTACAGATTATCAGATGACAAATGAAGTAACTACAGATTATCAGATGACAAATGAAGTAACTACAGATTATCAGATGAAATGAGGTAACTACTGATTATCAGATGACAAATGAAGTAACTGACAAATGAAGTAACTACAGATTATCAGATGACAAATGAAGTAACTACAGATTATCAGATGACAAATGAGGTAACTACAGATTATCAGATGACAAATGAAGTAACTGACAAATGAGGTAACTACAGATTATCAGATGACAAATGAAGTACCTACAGATTATCAGATGACAAATGAGGTAACTACTGATTATCAGATGACAAATGAAGTAACTGACAAATGAAGTAACTTCAGATTATCAGATGACAAATAAAGTAACTACAGATTATCAGATGACAAATGAGGTAACTACAGATTATCAGATGACAAATGAAGTAACTGACAAATGAAGTAACTACAGATATCAGATGACAAATGAAGTAACCTACAGATTATCAGATGACAAATGAGGTAACTACAGATTATCAGATGACAAATGAGGTAACTACAGATTATCAGATGACAAATGAAGTAACTGACAAATGAAGTAACTACAAATTATCAGATGACAAATGAAGTAACTACAGATTATCAGATGACAAATGAAGTAACTTCAGATTATCAGATGACAAATGAGGTAACTACAGATTATCAGATGACAAATGAGGTTACTGACAAATGAAGTAACTGACAAATGAAGTAACTACAGATTATCAGATGACAAATGAAGTAACTACAGATTATCAGATGACAAATGAGGTAACTACAGATTATCAGATGACAAATGAAGTAACTGACAAATGAAGTAACTACAGATTAACAAAGCAAAAACTAGTATTTTTCAATAAATCAAGAGCCATAACTTTGTTTTTCCCCGATAAATGTGGCATTCAAACTCGTATGAGTTTTAATTATGGCTCCCATATTGATTTTGTGCTTTCTGTCTGTTTCTCTGTCTGTTTCTCTGTCTGTGTCACAAACGATGTCCGATCAATAACTAGAGAATGGTTAGACCTAGGGTCCTCAAACTTGGAAGGATGGTTGGTCATGACAAGTAGATGACCCCTATTGATTTTGGGGTCACTAGGTCAATGGTCAAGGTCGTGGTGACATTGACTATCAAAACGATGTCCGATCAATAACTAGAGAACGGTTAGACCTAGGGTCCTCAAACTTGAAAGGATGGTTGGTCATGACAAGTAGATGACCCCTATTGATTTTGGGGTCACTAGATCAAAGGTCAAGGCTGTAGGTCTGTCTGTGTCACAAACGATGTCCGATCAATAACTAGAGAACGGTTGGACCTAGGATTCTCAAACTTGGAAGGTTGGTTGGTCATGACAAGTAGATGACCCCTTTTGATTTTGGGGTCACTAGGTCAAAGGTCAAGGTCGTGGTGACATTGACTATCAAAACGATGTCCGATCAATAACTACAGAACGGTTGGACCTCGGATCCTCAAACTTAGAAGGATGGTTGGTCATGACAAGTAGATGACCCCTATTGATTTTGGGGTCACTAGGTTAAAGGTCAAGGTTGCGGTCACATTGACTATCAAAACGATGTCCGATCAATAACTAGAGAATTGTTGGACCTAGGGTCCACAAACTTGGAATGATGGTTGGTCATGACCAGCAGATGACCCCTATTGATTTTGGGGTCACTAGGTCAAAGGTCAAGGTTGCGGTGACATTGACTATCAAAACGATGTCCGGTCAATAACTAGAGAATTGTTGGACCTAGGGTCCTCAAACTTGGAAGGATGGTTGGTCATGGACCAGTAGATGACCCTATTGATTTTGGGGTCACTAGGTCAAAGGTCAAGGTTGCGGTGAAAGGATGTCCGATCAATAACTAGAGAATGGTTGGACCTAGGGTCCTCAAACTTGGAAGGATGGTTGGTCATGACCAGTAGATAACCCCTATTGATTTAATTTTTTTTAATTTATTGATATATTTATTTATTTTATTTATTTATTTATTTTTTAATTTATTTTTAATTTTATTATTATTTTTTTTTTTTTTTTTTTTTTTTTTTATTTAATTTTTGCATAAAAAGTTTTAGGGTCGGCTATGAGGCGCCATACGTGACTATATGTTGTAAGATAAATATATACGTTGTGTGTAAATATATATACTGAATACAAAAGTATATATGATACAGACAAATATATACGTTACTCCGAGATATATATATATTGAATACAAAATATATATAATACAGACAAATATATATGTTACTCCGAAATATATATATTCTGTCCAAAAATATATATCATACAAATATATATGTTACTCCTAGAAAAATATATTCTGAAAAATATATATTCTGTTTTTAAATATATATTGTAGACGCAAATATATACGTCAGTCTGAATATACGTTTCTTAATTTATATATTGTAGACGCAAACATTTATAGGTTATACCGAAAAATATATTCGGTTTATAAAAAATATATTGTCTGTCTTAATATATTGAAGATAAAAATATTTGAGATGGAAATAAATAGTTTCTCTAAAATAAATATATTGCAGACACAAATATATCAATGAAAGATCGATAAATAAATGGTGCGAACTTCTGGGTGACCGAAACTAAATACATATTTGTTTTCCAAATATATATGCCTTCTGCAAATATATACGTTGGCATAGACTGTGCTGCAAATATATACGTTGGCGTAGACTGCTACACTGTCCCGTTTTTCAAACTCGAGACAAGCCAAATTTAAAGAGCATATTTCCCAGCGTCCGAGAAGTGTTCCGCATGTTGGAGTTTCTTTACCACGAAAACATAACAAATCCGCAAAAAATGGACGACCAAACAGCTAACGTATGAAGAACTATTGATCTTTTTCTTCTTCTTCTTCTTTTTCTTCTTCTTCTTCTTCTTTTTCTTCTTCTTCTAATGTGGCGGGTTCCTCCGGAACATACTCGCACATGTGGTGAACTAGGTACAAGTGGTGAACGGTCCAAGTGCAGTTAAAACAGGTTAAAAAATCTCTGATTGGGGTCTACGCAATCCCCGAAGTCGAGCAGAATGGCATCTGTCTGTTGTTCGTCATTTAGACCGGATGCTAAGTCCTGGAGCATGATTATGAGATGGCTCTCACAGGATCTCTTCTTTCTGAAACCATGCTGTCTTTCAGATAGAATATTATTTCTTACTTTTGTTAAGCAACCCGCAATTTCAGGCCTTGGTTCAGACCTCGTTAGTGTAATAGCGAGTATCTCGAGTATGCTGATATTGAAATACGCGACTGCGATAATGATCATACTTTGTCTAAAAGTAGATTTTGTAATACAAGAAACTGTCGTGACATATCTGATTCGTCGATGCACCATCTTCTTACCAACGTATTGATCACGTAAACCGTATCCCCCACCCTCCGTTCCACCACCTCAATAATGTTTATATTATCCGAATGCATCAGGCGCGTGGCCTCGGCTGGCGTGGCGCAGTCGGTAGCGCGGCGGCGGATTTGTAACCGGATGTCCCGGGTTCAATCCTCCGTGGTACCACTGAGATTCGTCGGTGTGTTCTTGGGCAAAACACTTTCCCTTAGCCTCATCCGTCGGATGGAGACCTAAACCGGGCGGTCCTGTGTATCGGTTTATCCCCCGAGCACGTTGAAGAACCATAGGAATATATTCGATACTAAGAGTAGGACACGGTTCCCGGATTCCTGTGTATCCTTCCCCTCTCTCTGGGGCGGCTCTAAATAACCTATACTGTTTTGATAAGCCGTTAAACAACGTTCGATTCGTCAGAGGGAGAGATATAATGATTCATGTTTCCGACTGAACTGTTTAGCAGTGCATTGATCGATTAGATGGTTTGAAAAAACACTCCGGATTATTTTACAAAGCATCGGATTGTTTTAAGTTTGATTAAATGGTTTCAAAAGAAGTAGTGAATCAAATAAAGTTACATTGAATTAAATATAATACCGATGAATTAATTCATCTTTGACTGGATGATTTATTAAAAACATACTTTTGGCTCATAGGTAATCGCCACCTATGAAAAACGGGACAGTGTAGCAGTCTACGCCAACGTATATATTTGCAGCACAGTCTGTGCCAACGTATTTATTTGTGGAAGTCATATATATTTGGCAATCGTACAAACTCGCTCATTTCCGTAGATCATCGGAAATAATTATTTTTGAAAAAAAAAGATTGAGGCAGTTGGGATCGATATATTTGGAAAACAAATATTTATTTAGTTTCGGTCACCCAGAAGTTCGCACCATTATTTATCGATATGTCATTGATATATTTGTGTCTGCAATATATTTATTTTAGAGAAACTATTTATTTCCATCTCAAATATTTTCATCTTCAATATATTAAGACTGACAATATATTTTTTTATAAAGCGAATATATTTTCGGTATAACATATAAATGTTTGCGTCTACAATATATGAATTAGGGGAAAAAATATTCAGAGTAACGTTTATATTTGCGTCTACAATATATATTTAAAAACAGAATATATATTTTTCAGAATATATATTTCTAGGAATAACATATATATTTGTGTGATATATATTTTTGGATAGAATATATATATTTCGTAGTAACGTGTATATTTGTCTGTATCATATATATGTTGTGTTCAATATATATATTTCGGAGTAACGTATATATTTGTTTGTATCATAAATATGTGTATTCAGTATATATATATTTCACACGCAACGTATATATTTATCTTACAACATATAGTCACGTATGGCGCCTCATAGTCGGCCCCTTAAAAAAATAGGGTCGGTCGGGTTACTTGAACCACACATATTTTTTTATGTGGCCTTACTGATACAGATAGTAGATACAGTCACAGGGATATTGAATATCAAAACGATCTCAGATCAATAAAGAACAGTTGGACCTAGAGTCGTCAGTTATGTCTGTTCGGGCGAGTGGGGGAGCCATACGTTTTTGTCCCATGGACAATAACAATTTCTAGTTGATATTAATACTCTGATCAAGTTTGGTAAAGATCGACTGCAACATAAAGTTGCTAAAGTATTTACAAGGCAAGCTATAGCATTTTTTCACTAAATAAAGGGCCACAATTCTTGTGTTCATTATCCGATATTGGTTTTTAACTCATTTGTTTTAACTCCTTTAACTGATATTAAAACTGACTAAGTTTAGTAAAGATCGGATGCAAAATAAAGATGCTAGAGGGTTGACAAGGCAAAATATAGCACTTTTTTCATTAAATCAAGAGCCATAAATCTAGTGTTTATTGTCTGATACTGGTGTTTTTCAAAAGTGTCAGAGCTCTCATCGACATTAAGACTTTGGCCAATACAAAATTAATGCAAAATGCTATATTGTTGACAAGGCAGACTATAGTTACGTTCATTAAATCAATGGCCATAACTCTGAAATTTATTATCCGAAATTGGTTTTGTTCGAACTCGTCCGAGCTCTTAAGGATATTTAAACTTATGGCCAAGTTTGATAAAGATAGGATACAAAATGAAGATGTTAATATGTTGAAATCAAACAGTTAACGATCGACGAACGGCGGACGGACAACATACCATGGCATAATCCCTACTGGCCTCCGGCCAATAAGCTAAGTGTAAATAAATAAATCACTGCCAGGCAATATCCTCTTAGAAACAATGCAACAGTCACAAGCAATATATGTATAACACAACGATGACCATGTATATATGAATATTAAAACAGCTAGACAGCAACAAAGAAAGTTCTCAATGACTTGGCGGAGCCAGAGAAGCAATGGCATAAACATTAAGGGCACGACAACACAATATGAAGACCATCAAATGTTATCGTCCTTTCAGAATTTAGGTAGACGTCATCATACGGTCCACAGTCTGATAAGTCATTGCCATACACGTATGGTAAGTAAAGAGGAAAGCAACGTTGTAAACTGTAAATGGCTCAACCATCAAACATGCATTGCGTTGAAAAATGATAAGGTCACAACATCCTTTGATAACCCAAGTTTGGTAAATATTTTATGAAAGTCATCATGACCAAGGATCTTACAAAGTTTTTAAATCATAGAAATCAGGTTGTGACTATGTGTCCATATCGCAGACGAGTTCTTACATTACCTTTATATTGTAAAAGTAGTTCAAGGTTATGATTATAAACTGTTCCAAAGGCTTCTTCGAAGTTTATGGTAACGGCAGCTCTGATGAAGTAGCGTTTTAGTTATACAAACGTTCGGAATATTTTAAAGTCCTCAACACGATTAAAATCACCAGAAAAAGTTGAAAAACATATACCCCATATGAAGTTGCTCGGAGTACATCCCCGTGGGGATAATTAACAATGTCAAAAGTGAAATCATCTCTCTTGTCAAAGTTTTTGCTTATTATTTCTCTACTTTTAATAGAGAGGTGAAAATCGATAGAAAAAGCGACAGTGTCGGAAATATTAGGTTTGTTGAGTTGAAGTTCTTTAGGAGAGATAGTACATGTATTAACCATAGTATAAAAACAAGCGCTATCGGAGAACAGCGCAGCTCGCCTGTTCGCCTTGTTTCAGAGAACAACAAAATATACACCTGATATGCAAACAGAGAGACTGGAATCTCGGTCTCTCATACAACACGCTATAAAGAAATAGCAGAGATATATCCATGAGCAATATTAACAAATGAAAAAGAAGATATTTAAAGAAAATAAATAGGGTGAGGATTGGTTGGGAGTGGGGTTAGGGTTGGGGTGGATGTGTCTGGTAAGAGGGTAGACGGTGGGGAAATGATTGCCATGGGAAAAGTTATGCCCTGTGTCCTCTTAAACAATATCTAGATAAACAAAGAAGAATTTTTATTACATTTTTATCGGTGAAAGATTGGGATTTCTCAGTGAAAGAATATTCATAATCACTTAATATTATTAACTTACTCCGAACACAAAAATAACTAACTGTGACGCTGAGTTATGACGTCATTAAAGTGATGCTGACGTCGACGTCATCCACCGATAACGTTCAATAAAGAGAATATTTTCGGTTAAAAATATGCACAAACTGATTTAAAATGTAATAAACAGATTATTTAACTGCTGTGTTCGATTATAGGGAAATCCTTCACGAGATGGTAGAAGTGTTGTGTTTTTTCACTCACTCGCAAACGCTCGTTCGTGAAAAGAACCACACGTCTACCATCTCGTGAAGGATTTCCCTATAATCGATCCCAGCAGTTAAATAATCTCTATATAATCTTGTAAAATGATCAAGGTATTTTTTCGGGGAAGAGTGGGTTGATAATAGAGATATGCAGAGATATTCACTATGTGCCTACGAAGAATATCAACATACTTTACTAAGAAAAATATGTAGAAAAGAATTGTAAAACAAAAACATACGGTGGTTGTGGCAGTATGTGTGGTGTAACACAGAAACATTAAAAGAAAGAAAATTGTTTTTACAACTCGGCTGATGATTGATGGTAAGTAGGTGGGTTCGCGGAATGGTGTATATCTCCGGGTGGGTTCGCGGAAGGGTGTATATCTCCGACTAAATCATTGAGCGGAAATAAATCAAATAATGTATATGACTGACTTCCCCACATGGCGAGTAAAACTATATTTGGCTCTGGACCCGGGATTCCAAAAGGCAGAATATACTGAAAAAAATCAATAACACTTTTGGGATTTTGCTTTCAGCCGAAATATGTTTTTTCTCATTTCTTTAAAGCCAGGATTTTTATTTCGCCTCGTACACTGGCCAGATTATTGTTTTCATCAACTTGAAAGCCAGAATATTTTTTTTAAGTTGTACTATTAGTAGAATAAGAAGAGCTGTTGTAGATCTACTAAACGTCCGCGTCGACGTTTGTTTTCAGTTGTTTGCCAAATCCAATTATTTCAGCAACCAATAGTAAGTGAAACTTGAAATATGTCATCAGTACCATCAAGGACATTTGGCTCTGGACCCAGGAGCCATTAGAGGGATTCAAAAGGCAAATAAATCAATAACACTTTTGGGATTTTAATTTCAGCCGGAATATGTGTTTTGCATTTTTTTAAAGCCAGGATATTTATTTCGCCACGTACACTGGCCAGATTATTTTGTTCATCAACTTGAAAGCCAGAATATTTTTTTTCAAAGTTTTACTATTCGTAGGATAAGAAGAGCTGTTGTAGATATACTCAACGTCTGCGTCGACGTTGGTTTTCAGTTGTTTGCCAAATCCAATTATTTCAGCAACCACTAGTCAGTGAAACTTGAAATATGTCATCAGTACCATCAAGGACACTGGTAGCACATGTTCCATAACTCTGTATTGCATTTAAGCAAAAGCATGGTCCTTTTCTTACTTTGAATTTCTGGTTCTTTTTTGACAAGTCCATGTATTTTAATAGCTGAAAGTCGTACATCAACAAAACTTCAGTAACGCTTGGAATAGCAAGTGCACTATTAGACGTATGTTCCATATTAACTCTGTACTGCATCTAAGAACAGTTATGTCCCTTTTTCGACTTCAAAATACTAGTTAAAGTTTTTAGGCCAGTACTTGTATTTCAATAGGTGATTGTTAATTATTAATACAACTTCAGTAATTTAAAGCGAGGATGCTAATAGACACATGTTCCATAACTCTATTGCATTTTAGCAAAAGGATGGCCCTTTTTCTGGATAAAAAGTTTCTGTATTGTATTTTAAAAAAGGTGTAGCCCTTTTCGAATTAGAATTTATTTTATTTTATTTGTTGGCAAGTCCATTTAATTCAATACCCACTAGCCATATATATATCTGTCAAAGGAGCTTGACAAGTGTCATCAGAGTCATCAAGGACACTTACAGACACATGTTTCATAACTTTTCATTTCATTTTAGCCAGATGATAAAAAATTCAACTTAGAGTTTCAGGTTAAAGCTTTTTAAGCAGCTTCATACATTTCAATGAAACTCACTGCATACATCAAATAACATTTGATAATGAATTTCATTAACCCCATAAACCCCACACCTTCCCCACTCCTACACCACCACCACCATCACCCCAGATAAATAGACACATATTTGTTCTACTGTTTTAGGTTTCTTTTCAGTTACCATGTCTGCATCCTGTTCTCTTCCACTCCTCCCATCCATCCCATCCCCCACACACTCTCCATCTTAGACTCCCCAAATGAAAATATTGTATCATTTTCGTTTTTTCATATTCAGTAACACTTCAATTCCCCTTCCCACTCTCTTCAAGTTCATATTCTTTCTGGGGTATTTAAGGTCTTGCTTTGATATTTGCTATATATGTTTACTGACTACCCTCTCCGCGTACCCACTACACCCTAATCTCACTACCACCTAGCCTCCACAATTAAGACTTGACCTTGTGGAATGAACTGGCACCATGGTTGGTGAGACATAAGTGTCAGTGGCCTTGTTTAAAATGGACTTTGAATAGTGGAGCATGTTGTCCTTTCGACAGCTCTTGTTTAATATGGATCTTTTAATATTTGGTGGATGGAACTCCATGTGTTGGTTTTAATCTTTAGTTAATATGCTTGTCCTTGTCTGCTTTCTATGTGAGCCCACTTTTCTCTTCTAAATAATGTTATGAGTGGATGTTTTGTTTGGTGGTGTAGGGGATTGTCGTGTACTGGGCAATGTATCAATGTTCCATGCCATTCATATTAACATTGGCATATAGCGCATAGCAGTAGTATAGAGACTGAGAGTTTGAGCACAGTTTTTCCTCCCGAAAAGATTCACTCAAGAAACTAACAATAGCTCACCTGAGGCTAGAAGCCAGGCATGTCTTTATTTAAATAAAGTCACACCTGAGTCAGATGCCTCGGATGCATACTATTAGCTACTCGAGAGGTCCTTCCAAAAGAAACTCGCCCAAAACTCTCAGTCTCTAATCAATCCGGTTTGCCATTTTAATAACATAACATTTGCAACTCGTTAGGAGAGCGCAATAATTTTATTTTATGTCTACTTTCGCCGAATCTACTTTCGGCGAAGTTTTTCAATAACATTTGCGACTCGTCAAGCAAAGTCAGACGGAACCGGGCAGTAGTCTTCATCATCGCTCTGCATATCATCTTTTACCATGGAGTATTTTACTTTTCTACACTTTGCTATTTTGTATTTCAGTTCAAGAAGCTCTTCTCTGTTTCCGGCTAGCTCACGTTCATAATTATCCATTTCAACCAGCAATCGTCTTTTTTTAGTGTCCATAAAATCATCACGAACTACTTCATATTCTACTTGGAGTTGCCTGCTTCTCATCAATTCTCTTCTATATTTATCTTTTAAATTGTTAAGTTTTCTGCAAACCTTTTCTAATCTTTCTTGTCTGATTATATAATAATATTATATGTTATTATTTTTAAGCCCTTATTTAATATTTTCAATATCCTTAAATGAGACCCAACTATTGAAATCCTCATTGTAACCCTTCCATTTAATCAACGCTTGTTTCTTTTTGTAATCACTTCGTATTACTTTTTCAATCCTAAATATTTCTTGCTTTGCTTTTATCATTTCTAATTCATAAAAGCTTCCGTCAATGTTTTCGTTGTTTAAATCTTTTATTTTGTATGTCACAGGATTTGTGTTTTGAATTTCATCAACAACAAATATTTCTTCAGTCCAATTTGGAGTATAGCCTTTCTCAAACGTTCTTTTATATTTGCTGATTCTAACATTATCCCCTATTTTTTTTAAACTTTGGCTTAATTTGATTACTTCTCATCTTTCCATACAAGTTGAAATACACTTTTCCTTTATTTTTGTCATCACTTGCTTCAGTCGGTGTCATTTTAATACTCCGATGTTTTGAGCTATTATACTTGTCAACCATTTCTTGCAACACGTCTAAATATGTATTTGTATTGTTAGCTGTAAAATATTTCCACATCCTCTCTTTTAATGTTCTGTTAAATCGTTCAATTACTACAGCTTTTCCAAAATTAAACGTGTGGTACATATGATATTATTATCATCAAGAAATTGCTTAAACGTTTTGTTGTACAATTCCACACCTTGATCAACCCACAACAATTTACACTGTCTTCCTGTACTCATTATTTGTTGGAACGCATTAGTAATTTCTAAACCAGTTTTATTTGGAACGGATATAGCCCAAGCAAATTTACTAAATAAATCAATAACAGTAAGCAAATATTTAGTACCTTTATTATACTTTGAAAACGATTGCATATCAACCAAATCAGCAGACCATATTTTATCAATTTCATTAACAATCACACGGCGTTGAGTGAACTTTCTTCGTATAGGTTTATGAAGTTCATCTGCTAACTTGTCAGTCCATTTCAACGCCTTTTCTAGTTTTTTGAGTTTCCAAGACCAAGTTTATATTTTGTACTAATGACTGGTTTTACTATCAAATTCTTAGCAATCTTTTCTCCGATAGTTTTAGACTTACTAGATTTCAAACCAGCAAGCATGTTTTTGTCACACGTTGATTTATTACTAGGATTTTCGTTATAGCAATAATCATGATCTTTGCAAACAGCATCTAATTGATTTACCGGTTCTCCGCTATCAAGTGGATTACCAGGACCGCAATATTTATAACCAGGAAGTGTTAGCCCTTTTTTGGGTAGCAAAGGGAGCAAAACTTTATGAATATCAATATTACCACCTCCTGTGTTTTTAACAAACTTTGTTTTAGTAATACCACAAGATGCGCAAGTTGCTCTTAACATTTTTCTACCATTTTTTGCTAAAACATACTGAGGATTAATATTTTCAGTAACCATCTTTTCTTTTATACAGTAACTCATATATAATATGATTAGATTAAACTTCGTTTACAAAATATGATGTTATGATGTTTTCATTTTTCACTGGTTTGTAAGGCTTTAATAATTTATAAAGAATATCATACGTGCTATTTCCTTCTTGTTACTTTTTAATGAAGAATAGGCTGAAATATCCACACAGAACACTTGTTTTATCTTGGTATTGAATGGTGTTGTATTTTATATTAGGCATGTACGCTAAAACTTCTTTTGGTGGGCTCAAGCCAAACGGATCGAAGTAATAATTATCATAGTAACAAGTCCAGTGTGTGCCAGGTCCAATATAATCATCAAGATTAATAATACCGCATTCTTGTTTATTTTGTTTTGCTGGTAATTTGTTTTTGCTATACACCCCACTGAAGTTGTGTATGCCTAGCTGCTTAACCCATTTCATTATATCTAAAAAAAAATATAAAAAGATCGGACAGGGAAAGTAGCATTCAAGGAGGACAGTACAAAACACAGAAACAAACACGCAAACAGACAAACAAGAAGGCAAAAGCAATAATAAATGCAAACGACATCACAAACACAAAAAGGGTTGACAATAGGGCTACCGCCTTGGAACGGTCAGCGGCAACGTAGGCCACTGGGGGTTTAAACCGGTTCTAGGGTTCTAAGTTAGATATAGGTTTATTTTTAAAATGAAAAAAATATTATAAATGGGATACTTCTATATGGCCTGATTTGTGAGTCTACTTGCAAACCTTGTCCTCTTCTATCTACTTGCAAACCTTTTCCAGTTAAACCACTAATAAGAGATCCAATCAATGGAATTCCTAATGATGCAAGCATTCCAAGAAATCCTCCGTCCTGTTGTTGTTTTTTAGTTAGTTTAACAGGGCAGTGACCTTTTGACTTTGCTATCTTCTTTCTTTGTGCAAGTGTTAATTTATTTGACTTTAGAAGTTTTGGTTTTTTATCACTAGGAACAGTTGCCGTTACGTCTTGCTGTTTTTTGCCACTGGGTGCAGTTACCGTTTTGTTACTAGAAGCACATGCCAGTACGTCTTGCAGTTGTTTTTGTGTTAGTTTAATCGTGCAGGAACCTTTTGACTTTGCTATTTTGTTTTTTTGTGCAGCTGTTAATTTATTTGATTTTAGAAGTGTTTGTTTTTTATCAGCAGGAACAGTTACCATTCCATTTCCAAATATGTTACCAATTCCAGTACTTGCCAGACCACTAAGTGCTCCTGTTGCTAAAGGCCCTAATATCTTTGGAGCAAATCTAGCAACTGTTGGTAATATTGTTTTAGTTAACAAACCAGCTAGTGCGCCTAAAAAGCCTCCATTCTTGGACTGAGACCTCATTTGTGAGTTTTGACATATTTATGTCTAATCCCCGTCCATTATATTTAGCTTTGTTAATATTATTAATCTGAGTAGATGTCAGCAGCAACGGAAAATTCCCAGTTAGTTGGTTATGTTTTAACCTGAGTGTTAATTCACTCTTATCCTCATAAGCTCTCGCTAAACTCTGTTTTTGTCCGTCTGTTAAATTTACTGAATAATTTACGTAAGTCATATATATTATAAGTTAGATTAAACTATTACCAATTCATTTCCGACAGTATCAATAACTACATCTACTTCATAGAGAACCAGAGCATAAACTTTATATCTAGCGGTAGGAACGTTGTTTAGTTTATATCTCAAACTTAGTTGTTTTGGGTCAACACTGACTTCATTTTCCTTGTAACTCAAACCGAAATATATCATTCCGAAGAGATTTTTAAAATTACCCACATTGAGTAAAGTTCCGGTGTTTTTATCATTTTGCTTGTAAGAATAATTAATAACATCTCTGAATATTCTTATGATATTGGCATAACTGTATTCAGTTTCTGGATAATAAACTCCATTTCCAACTTCCAATCTAGCTGATTGTAAATAGCAATTAGCATCAGCAGCATTTAGTTTAAAAGTATCTAAAAGGTGAGGATTTTGTGTTTGGGAAGAACTTTTGTCAGCCCTTTGCAAATACACAAAAACGTGTTTGGGACTTTTGACTCCAGCCGTTATTCTAAATACAGATTCTGTTAGTTGAGTACTTCCGCTTTCTTGTATCATTTCACGAAGATAAGTCCATCTTGTTGATGTCATATGATTTGTCATTACATAACTTAAACCATCTGAGTTAAATATCATTCTAGGTATCCACAAAACTAATTTATTAATAACTACTCGGCCAGCTTCACCACCAGCTCTGAAAATTAGTACATTATCATCTGTTAGCTGCAAGCTGATTTGAATCTGACTGGGAGGAAGCATGTTTGTTTCCAAACCTCCAAAGAAGGAATATTTATTTAATGGGATTATAGAGTCAACTTTTTGATTAGTTATGATTAAAGCATGGCGAATAGCAAAACCTTGATTATAGGTATCTTCATCCTTCCGAGATTCTGCAGCAGTTGTATCATCTAAATAAATGTATTCGTTTGTTCCAGTTGTCTTTGCATAGTCATCAGAAATTTCAAGCAAGCTTTTGATATTAACAAATCTGTGAAGATTATTTCCATCGTAAACTATTTTCCCATTTTGCTTTACTTACATTTGATCAATCAGTGAAGCTGCATCGTTAATTAAAGCAATTCTGTCAGCGTCTGCGAAATTGCTTCCATTAGCAAGTGTGTTTACTTGAAAACTGATTTCAAAATATGCGTTATACCAATCAAAGTAAGAACTTCTGTCATTTAACGTAAACTGATAACCACTTTTCATTTGTCTGGTATTATTTCCTGGTTGTATCACGGGGGTATCTAACTGAATAGGTACATGCTCGTATCTAGTATTATATTGATTACTTCGAAACATCGTTATATACTAGTAATTAGATTATTTTTTATTAATTAATCGATTAATTCTCACATGAATTCCTCTTCCGGAAAGCAATCTATTAATTTTTGCATTTACATCTTCTTCAGTTTCAGCTACAACTTCTTTTTTGTTATCAGCCTTTGTAAGTTCTTTTAAAATCATCTCTCCTTTTGGTTTACTAGGTTTAATAACTGAAACTAATTTATCAGCAGCCATTTTTCCTACTTCATCTCCAAGTTTTTAGAGCCGCTTTCTATGATTTGCTTGCCAGCAGTTTCTAATGCTTTCTTGCCTGCTGTTTTTACAGACTCGCTGAATATCTTTGATCCGACTTTTGAAAGATTGTCAAATATGGCAGCTCCAGTTAATCGATCAACTTGAGTATATGTTCCTGTGCTAGTGTCATAAACTTTTTTTAAACATACCATATAACTTATGTTACATTAATTCCTTCAAAACAAAACGGAATGATGTGTGGACACCATTAAGATTAATAATTTTACCGGAGAAATCGGTTATGTAAATATTAATACTGTTAATGATTGTTTTGTTTACTTCACAGAATCCGACCCTTATCGGTTCCTCTTTGAAAGGATATGATCTCGTAAGATCAGCTGTACTTATTTCATAAATGACATCCCCGTATGATCCATCAACAATAGAATTACTTATCAAATCACAGTGGATATACAATGTATCGACAGAATTTGTTATGTTTGGTGTCACATTTCCAAATTTAGTTTCTCTGATGACTGCATCTTTGTCAAACCCGATCATTGTGTGAAAGTTTGATTCTCTCAAATCAAGTACAAATTTATTATAAACGGTAACCAAACATTTGAAACTTGATAAATCAAACTCAATTCTTATCGGGACAGGCGAGTCATCGGTTAAATCATTGTTTACAGTCAATGCTTCTTTTATGTAATTATCGATATCATCATAACTGTAATTTCCATTTGCAAAACTAATAGTTTTCCAATCTGTTTCATTGTGGTACCTTATCACTTTGTTATTAAAATCTTCACTAATATTATACCACGAGTAAGTCATGGAATTAATATTATCAAGTCCGATGCCATACTGTTTGTTCTTGCCTAATACTAATGGTCTGTCAAATACAGTTGTAAAATTACTTGGTGTGTTTGAGCTATTAATTATTGAAGCTTTTTCTGATGATAATACAATGTTTTGTTCCATATAATATAGGATGGATAAAATTAATCACCTTTGTAGTACAATTTAAAACTTGATTTTTCAAAATTGAAAACTTGAGTAGAGCGAGATAATACATCTACAAAGATGTCCCAAAAATGAGATTTCGGAAGAAATGCTTCAAATGTTCCTTTCAGTATTCGTTTGCCATTTTCTATTTTTGGTTGAGAAGTTGACTCACTGGCACTTAGATTAAACAAATTAAAATATTCTACATGAATGTCTATGTTTGTAACTGTATATATAAGGTCTGCTTCAACTACATAACGCCCGGGTTTTACAATTATTGCACCGCCGGGACGTTCACCACCACCGGGGTATTCTGTAGCATATTCTTCACTTTTTATAAGTGGATTGGTTACAAAAGTAAACGTCTGGAGAAACCCATCACGTTTGGTTCTTTCAAGTGGTTTTCGTGTCGGATATGATACATGGGTAGTTCGGCCAGTAGCATCTTGCATGATACTAATTCCATCATCTATTGTATATTCAAACAGTAGAATTCGACTTAAATAGTCTACTTTTACTTTCAACTCATCAATTATATCAAGAATTGCTGTGTGTCGACTACCAGACTTTTGATTAAACTGTTTTAATGAAGCTATTTCGCCATCAAAAGCTGTGTTTCTTGTTTCCTGGGCAGCTTTCAATTGCTTTGAAACATCATCAATAGCAGTCTCAAGTTTATCAGTGTTAACCAGTTTGCTCAGTGCAGTCTCAAGTTTATCAGTGTCAACCAGTTTGTTCAGAGCAGTCTCCAGCGACTTGCCGTCAACCATTTTCTTTTTGATGTCTTCAAATTCCTTGCTGATATCAGCAACGTAGGTGTTTATCTGCTCATTTAATATTTTAATCTTAGTTATTTCAGTAGTAAAAGCAGTTCTCATTTGTTTTGAAGCATCAGCAATAGCAGTTTCAAGTTCATTATTGTCAACTATTTGTGTATTGATTTCTCCGATCCGTGTATTAATATTTTGAACACCGATTCTTATTTGTTCACTTAATTTCTTAAAGTTTTCACTCTCTTCCAATACATCTTCTTTCTTTTCTAACTCTTTCAAAGCATCACCCAAAAGTTTTATTTCATCTTTCAATCCGTTTTGAATTTCAAGCATTTTCTCGCCGGTTTGCTTGTAACTTTTTTTGTATCAGGCTTAGTTTATCATCAACACCTGTTGTTAAATCTTTCATCATGTCTGGAATTTTATCAATATTATAATCACGTATGATTTTTGTTACTCTTCTTACAGTAAATTGCTTTGTTGCTGCATCATCTGCTTTTGTTGGATTGCCAACATTGGTAATTGTATTATTATCAATATTAAGCTCACTTCTCAAAACATTTTCCTGGTTTCTGCCTTTGTTAAGATAATTAACCAGATGTTTTTGTTTTACATACTCAGACAGCACAATACCAAAATTTGTAATATTGACACTGCCAGTAGTAACTTCCTCGCCAAGATCATTAAAAAGTCCCATTATATAATATGATTAGATTAAATTTCACCGTTGAAGTTACGCTTTACTAACTTCCTAGGGCAATCCAGATACAGAAATCGTACTGCTCGTCAGTCGCTTTTCTGTACTGCTCTTTGCTGACATCTTGTTCTTTGGAAAGCATACCAAGCTCGCGATTAACCGGAGTCGCGAAGAAGTTGTAATGAGAACAGTTCAAACGAATGTCTTTGGGAGTTTTGTAATAAGATTGAGATAAATAAATTACACAACAATTTTTATGTCTTCCCTGGATGAAATAATTAATAATATCGATTTGATTACGCTCGCAAACATAATCATCAAAAATAGCTATCTTTTGAGCATCAGAATCCAAATCATTCACAGGGATAACTTCATCATTTGAACATTCTAATATGTCTTCGACTGGTATCTTATTCTTTTTTGCTATCTTTTCAAGTTTTTGTGATAAGACCTGATACTTGGACTGCTCCAAGTTTTTAGCAAACAGGTAAATCTTGTCGTAGTAAACCAAAGGTTTCAGCAACATGTGAACTAGTGTGTTTGTCTTGCCAGATCCTGAATTACCGCAAATTAACATTCTAAAACAACAGTCTGGCATGAAGTTCCATATCTGTTTAAAATTACCGTTTCTGTTTTCATATCACAGTTTGGAATTTGCATTATAATAATACTTAGATAATACTTGTCTTAACTTATTTTAACTTATCTTAATTTAATCTAACCTTATATTATACATGTCTTTGTTAAAATGGAAAGAATTAGCAGATAAAAAGCGAAAAGCGAGTGAGCTTGTCAAAGAATACGAGAATAGAGTTACTCAAAAAAGACTAGAAAAAGGAGTTAGTCGTGATTTATACAAAGAAATATTTAAACCTGTAACTAGCTAAATAAAAAGTCAGTCAGAACAGCTAACAGAGCAGTTAGCTTCTCTTCCGAAAATAAGTCAGCAATTAGCCGCTCTTCCAGCAGCAATAGGCGAGGAAATAGAAGAACAAAAAACGTATCAGGAATTACCCCAATTATTTGCTGAAGAACCCCGTAAGCTAACGCTATCACCTGAAAAAGAAATACTAGGAGAAGAAGAACCTGCTGCGAGGCCCAAGGAACCCAAACCGGTGCATGTTATTGACTTGGATGCTGGTATGGATAAAGACGTACTTGATAAGTATGGCTTGCCAATGCCAACTGAAATACCAGGTATTACTGATGGGAATGCTGATTATGATGAATATATTAAAAGGGCTGATGAGATACACAAGGAAATAACTCCCAAGATAAGAGGTCTAAAGACAAGAATAGACAACCTCAGCGAAGAAAAACTCAAAGATGGGTGGGAAAAGGCAAAACCATTGCGACTAAAACTAAATATTCAAAATTACTCAAGAACCCCGATCTTGTCAAACAAGAGATAGCTTCACTTACAGAAGAACATAATGAAAAAGCAGATGAGGTAAATGCTTTGGGTTTTTATATAAAAAAGTTGCCTGAGCGGATTCAAACAGCTAGCGAAACTATACAAAAGACTGGCAAAGGGATGCAACAAAATAAAAATTCCTACAAAGTCGACAAAAATGGTCGCTATGGAATGTTGCAAATTAATTTACCTAAGCTTGTTGGTCATCACAAACTTATTGCCAAACAAGGAGAAGCAGTTGTGTTAGACCTAAAAGTAGACGATGATTTTATAGACTTGATAACAAAGCGTTACAACAATGGAAAAAATTATTCAAAGCTGTCTCAAAATGCTTTTAAGAAACTAACAGAATTATCTGATTTACCGATTCACAAGGGTTCTTCAAAGTACAAAAAGATTTTAGGAGGTTGTGTTGAATATTACAATAGCCCCGAAGATTTGATGGGTGATCTAGAGTTGGTATGCGGAAGTATCGAATCAGGAAATAATAGTCCGCAGTTAATCAATAAAGGTATTAGCATAATCGATGAATTATTAAAAATAGGCAAAATGTCACCCAACGAACACGAGCAACTATTTTCTAAATATTTTAATTAAATTATTGTCTAACTGTAATTATACATGAAAACCAAAGAAGAATTAATTGATCACTTGACGCGACTTGTGGCTGCATACAGACGCAGTTATAAATTGTGCGGTATTATAAACACAACGTTACAGATTACCAGTGGAATAATTGGTTGTGGTGCTCTCCTAGCATTAGTTCCAGCAATTCCTGTTTTCATAGCTGTGGTTGGTGCAGTTCCTCCAGTAGTTGCTGTTTTAGTGAGTAAAACAAGAATAGCAGAAAAAAAGACTTTGTTAAAAACACATCATAGGAGTTTTAAACAACTTCTATCATATGTCCAAACAACAACAGGACTAGAAAATGATGAAGAGGTAATTAGGATTACCTTCAATAAAATATTAGAGATTCAAAAGAATGATAACTTTACAGAACCTCTGGAAATGTATATGAAAATATTTAAGCTAAACTGCCATGGCATTCAGTCGTAATTTGACTTGTTTCCATATCCTATCGTACTTGTCTCTGGTTGATTTTGTTTTAATCGGTTTTGTTTCTTTATCTATTTTTAATATTTTAAATATTTTCTGAAAAATGTATTCAAATTTGATTGATCTTTTTCGTTCTTCTATCTGATCCAAAATCTTTACAATTTTGTAAAACAAATCTTCAAATCTTTGCCTATTTTTAGAAGACAAATCAAATGCTACCAAGTATTTACCCAAATGATACTTCCTGAGGTAAATAGTTTTCTTTTGGTTGTAGGTACAACCTGTGATAAGATTATAACCATTGTGGGTACCACAATTAAGGCAAACACGCTCGTTATCGAAAACTTCACAAGTATCGTTACAATTCACACATGCGTATGTAAACTTGTAACACAGCTTGGCTCTGGTACAATATTTACAAAGCTTTTTTTTATTAGTTGTGTAAAATAAGATGCAATCTGTGCACACCCCAGGAGGATCAATAATATCTAAAACTCTTTCACAATATTTGCAATTCATTACATTCTACTATAGCATCATATATTTAAATATAGGCTTAAAAAATATTATCTTATGTAATATTATAATGGAACAAGTAGAAATTGAAATCAACAACTTTAAAAAAGATCAAATAGCACATGCCCAAACGGTTGATATTGAAGATGCGAGTAAATTAGATGCTGAGCTTTTAATTTTTTCAAACTTTCAAGATTTGACAGAAAGAATCATAACAATGACACAACAACTAAAATTATCATGGAAAATAAAAAAGGAGATATAAACAAACTACGTTCTTTGTGTAAAAAACAAATTTCAGAGGCAACCAGTTACCATCCAACTTTATACAAAGTTTCTTTTATTGCCCACTATGATGTTTTACTTGAACGAGGAATTAAAATTATTATGTACGGATAAATAAAAAAATAATATAATCTAACTGGGGAATAAATATTTTACTTCAAAATAATTAATTAATTAATTAATAGGGGCTTAAAGAAATAATCTCATGTAATATTATATAATGAGTATCCGAGAAATTGAAACATCCCCAAAACAGTATAGCAAGGTTTTTAAAGTAAATGTTGTCAGTAATGATCCGCTCAGACAACTACAAAAAACACAATCAAAAGTTGTGAACTTTCTTAAAAAAGAACTAAGAAAAACAGGTGGATTTAAATTAAGCGTTGATATAAAACTTACTTTTAAAAAAAAAGTACCAAATGATAAAGAACATAAAGGAGGTTTTGATATTATATACAAAACAGCGTACTTTGCCTCAAAGGCTGCAATAATATAAATAAAAATCAAATATCAGAAGCATTAGACAAAGCACGAGAAGAAATTATAAATAGAATTGGAAATTGGCTTCAGCTGGGAAGTGGTTGGCAAATTGAATCAGTAGATGCACACTATATAAATCGAATAAAGTACAAGCCTTTACGGGGTAGCTCTTATTTAAATTTACCAAAAGAACTGCAACACAGCAAAAAAGGATTGGTAAATATAAAAAATAAAGATAACGAGTGCTTTAGATGGTGTCATTTGGCTTGTAAATTCCCTGTTAAAAAAAATCTTCAAAGGATAACAAAGTACAAAAATCATATTGGTGATCTTGATTACAAAGGAATTACATTTCCTGTTACTATCAAACAAATCCCAAAAATAGAAAAACAAAACGACATTTGTTTCAACATATTTGGGTATGAAGATAATCAAGTAAACCCTTTGTACATATCAAAAAATAAAGCAGAAAAAACATGTGATATGCTTTTGATTACCGAAAAAGAAAAAAATCATTACGTGTGGATAAAAACGTTAACAGTTTGATGTCTAATCAAACAGCACACAATGGAAAAAAATGGTTTTGTAAAACATGCCTACAATGCTTTACATTAGAACGTGTGCTAAAAATGCATGAGCCTGATTGTCTTTCACTTAATGGAAAACAAGCAATAAAAATGCCAAACAAAGATGAAAAAGTAAAGTTTAAAAACTATGACAGGCAACTAATGGTTCCGTTTGTTATATATGCTGATTTTGAAGCAATAACTGAATATTTCTTCGGCATCGAATAATCCTGAAAAATCACACACGGAAGCATATCAAAAGCATACTGATTGCGGTTATGGGTATAAGGTTGTTTGTTGTTACGATGATCAATATTCAAAACCAGTTGTGACATACAGAGGACCAAATGCTGTTTACAAGTTTTTAGAAAAAATGATAGAAGAAGAAAAGTGGTGCAAGAAAACTATGAATACGCATTTTAAGAAAGATTTGGTGATGTCACAGGAAGAAGAAGCTAGATTCCAAAAATCTAAATCATGCCATATTTGTGGTAATGGTTTTTCAATAACTCTTAAAAAAGATGACCCAAATCGTACAGTAGCATATGAAAACTCCGTTAGAAAAGTTAGAGATCATTGTCATATAACTGGAAAGTACAGAGGAAGCGCTCATGACATATGTAATATTAATTTCAGGTTGACTAGAAAAATACCTGTTGTGTTTCATAACTTGAGAGGATATGACTCTCACTTCATAATGCAACACATCGGAAAGTTTAAACAAAACATAAATGTGATACCAAATAACATGGAAAAGTATATGGCTTTCATGTTAGGAAAAAGTTTAGTATTTATTGATAGTTTCCAGTTCATGTCCCAATCATTAGATAATCTAGTAAAAAAACGTTCCGTCGTTTCAATACATATCTCAAGAATACAGCGGTAAAAAGTTAGACTTGCTAAAAAGAAAAGGCGTTTATCCTTATGATTACATGAACAGTTTTGAACGTTTCGAGGATACTAAGTTACCTGGCAAAGATAGCTTTTATTCTCAATTAAATGATGAGCACATTTCAGATGCGGATTATGAACACGCTAAAAAAATATGGAAAACATTTAAGATTAAAAATATGGGAGAATATCATGATCTGTATCTTAAGACTGATGTGCTGCTGCTGACAGATGTTTTTGAAAACTTTAGAAAAATGTGCATTGAGTATTACAAATTAGATCCTTGCCATTACTTCAGTAGTCCTGGGTTAGCCTGGGATGCATGCCTCAAGATGATTGGTATCCAACTTGATTTAATAACTGATATTGATCAATATTTGTTTGTGGAAAAAGGATTAAGAGGCGGTACGAGTTATATTGCAAACAGATATTCACAAGCTAACAATAAATATATGAAAAACTATGACAAGAAAAAAGAAAGCAAGTACATAATATATCTCGATGCTAATAACTTGTACGGGTGGGCCATGTGTCAGCCGTTACCTACTGGCAACTTCAAGTGGGTTGATAAGTTTGAAAAAGGAAAATCAAATTACATTGTTGAGTGCGATATTGAGTATCCCGAAAAACTACATGACTCGCATAATGATTATCCTCTCGCCCCAGAAAGTTTAAATATAAAAGATGAGTGGTTGTCAGACTATTGTAAAAATTTAAAACAAAAGTTTAATCTAGGAAATTGTAGTGTTAATAAACTTGTTACGACGTTGAAAAATAAAGAAATGTATGTCGTGCATTTTAGAAACTTAGAATTGTACAAAACGCTTGGATTAAAGGTGACAAAAATACATCGAATACTACAGTTTGACGAATCAGAGTGGTTAAAGACATACATAGATTTTAATACTGCTAAGAGGACAGCTGGTAAAAATGCTTTTGAACAACTTGAGAAAAAGAATTAATGTTAAATTGACTCACGACGAGGAGGTTCTTTTAAAATATGCGGCAAGACCTTCATTTATTTCTTGTAAAATGTTTAATGAAAATGTATTTGCTGTAAACAGAATAAAAGAACGATTAGTTTTAAATCGTCCTATTAATGTTGGTATGTGTATTTTAGACTTGTCAAAATAGTTGATGTATGATTTCCATTACAACTATATCAAAAACAATTATGATAAAAAAGCTAAGTTATTATTTACTGATACCGATTCCTTGTGTTATGAAATAAAAACAAAAGATGTGTACGCAGACTTTTACAAGGATAAAGAACTGTTTGATAATTGTGATTATGATCCAAAAAGTCAGTTTCATTTTAATGATAATAAAAAAGTTATTGGAAAGATGAAAGATGAAACGTGCGGAATACCCATTGTTGAATTTGTTGGGTTGCGAAGTAAACTATATTCGTATGTGCTAGATAATGAGGTTAGCGCAAAGAAATGCAAGGGTGTTAAAAAGTGTGTTGTTAAAAAACAGATAGCACATGACGATTACAAAAAGATTTTGTTTACAGCAACAGAAGCTCATCATGAGATGAAAGTTATTAGATCACGAAAGCATAACATAAGCAGCTATGCAATAAATAAAAAAAGTTTATCAGCTTATGATGATAAACGGCACATATTAGATAATGGACAAGATACGCTAGCATACAAGTAAAATGATATGCAGAGCGATGATAAAGACTACTGCCCGGTTCCGTCTGACTTTGCTTGACGAGTCGCAAATGTTATTGAAAAACTTCGCCGAAAGTAGATTCGGCGAAAGTAGACATAAAATAAAATGATTGCGCTCTCCTAACGAGTTGCAAATGTTATGTTATTAAAATGGCAAACCGGATTGATTAGAGACTGAGAGTTTTGGGCGAGTTTCTTTTGGAAGGACCTCTCGAGTAGCTAATAGTATGCATCTGAGGCATCTGACTCAGGTGTGACTTTATTTAAATAAAGACATGCCTGGCTTCTAGCCTCAGGTGAGCTATTGTTAGTTTCTTGAGTGAATCTTTTCGGGAGGAAAAACTGTGCTCAAACTCTCAGTCTCTATACTACTCATAGCTTTGTCTATAACCTGACATTGCATGTGGCTGAAGCTGCTTCTTAAGCCCACTTACTTGTCGATGATATTCACAAAGTCCATCGCACAAGTACCAGGACCCTTGTATTGTAATACTACCATGACCACTGCATACCACATAGGTTACTAACATGTCCAAAGTACGTCACATGCATAGCTATCATGGCTACTCTTTACCACATTTTCTACTACCATGAACACTGTATATCACAATAAATACTGACAAGTATTACTACATGACCAATGTATATCACAAGTATTACTAACATGACCACTGTATATCACAAGTATTACTACCATGACCACTGTATATCACATTTAATATTATCATGACTACTAAGACTAGATACCACATGTATTACTACCATGACCACTGAATACCCCATTTATAACTACAATGACCACTGAATACCACATTTATTACTACCATGACCACCGAATACCCCATGCATTACTACCATGACCACTGAATACCACATTTATTACTACCATGGCCACTGAATACCACATCCATTACTACCATGACCATTGAATACCCCATTCATTACTACCATGAGCTATGCATACCACATTTATTACTACCATGACCACTGATACCATATTTATTAAAAAATATACCTCATGTCAAACACCCATGTTAAATTTCCATAGAATTTTATTTTCCCATTTTTGTAATATCTCATATCGCTTGTTATGTCTCCATGAAGCGAGTCACTGAATGATAATATTTTTTGCAATGTCACACAAGTATAATTTGTACTGTCTTATATTTGTGAATTCAAACGAAGTTTGTATGTATTGGGATGTCCTATGCTAAACAGTGTATGCATACACCCATGCAAATGAAAATCAGTAAACATTTACTAAAATGGCGTACACAGTTGCACAACTTTTTGAAGATGATTTGAAAAGTTTTCTCATGAGTTCATAGCTGGAGATTCCGAAAGAACGCAAAGAACCATCCGCAGAAATTTATTTTCTAGGTACTGAGAATAGTGGTTTTGAACAGAGAGAAGTAACAATGTTTTCTCATGTTTTATTTCAAAAGAATATTTAGCTGAACCAAATATCTTTTTCAAACATATTTCTCAGTATAATAAAATAAATAGCCTCAGAAGGTTGACAAATATTCACTGTCACCCTCACAGGATTGCAGTATGTACATGCTAACATGACTAATGTATATCACATTTAGGCAAGTATTTTTTTATTATTTATTCTACGAACCATCAAGACAGAGAATTGTTGTAGGAGGAACGGAAAAAAATAAAAATAAAAATTTGGTAAAGCATTTTTTTTTTAAGAGAATTAAATGTTCTATTAAAATCTGGGAGAAGGTAAAAAAAACAATAAACTATCAAATTCCATATGGAAAAATAAAAATACCTAATTTCGTTTTGTCGTAGGAGGATTCGTAAAATGAATTATCAAAAAAGTATGGCCTTATTACAACCATGACTTATGTATACCGCTATTAACTATAACCATGACTTTATATGAATATCACATTCATTACTACATCCCAAATAACTATCAAGACCCCTTTATAACAATTTATACAACACATTTACTACCACCATTGCCAGTGTATACCACATTTATCACACTTATAACTACCATTAGTTAAGTATACCACATGTATTACTACCATGATCTATGTAGATCAAATGTATTAAAACCATGAATACTATCACTGTCTTCCAAACTCATTTCAACTGGAGACTTCTGAGCAGAAGTTGTAAGTGTAGCCAGATTGTGGTTAAACATTTCCATGTTGCATCAAATGGCTGATGGAGTACTGATCTACATAGAGGGAGCCAGATTATCTTTTCCCTCTTAATTGGACTCACAGCCAGATTATTTTTTTCCAGAAATGTGAGAGAAGGCTGGATTACTTTTTTTCAACAATTTGTGAGACTGTTTTTCCCCTTAAGTCAGGATGTTTTTTCCCAACGATTCAGGGCCAGAATGTTTTTCAGGAAAAATCCCAACTCCCCCTCCCCCGCCCCCACCCTCCCTCCCCCGAAATCAAAATGGTAGTTCACTTATATGGAAATTTGCATTTTGCGTGATAACATCTAAACCACAATCCACACTCATGAAACTTTATATGTATATTGTCCTTGATAAACAGATAACCCTATAGTTTCTTGGGTCAGTAGGTCAAATGCAAAGATCGATAATGACCATATATGGAAATACACATTCTAATTTCAAAACCATGACACCTGCACTTATGAAACTTCAAAGGCACATTGCCCTTGGTCAGAGAAGAAAACATTGTTTTTGAGGTCAGTAGATCAAAGGTCAAGATCGCCATGAACTTATATGGAAATTCGTATTCTGCTAATACTTTCGAAACCGCAATACCCACACTCATGAAACTGCATAGGTGCATTGCCCTTGATAAGAGAAGAAATCCTAGTATATTTGGGGTCAGTAGCCAAAGACAAGGTCGTCAATATCTTATATGAAAACGCATTCTGCCAGATAACTTCTACAGCATTACACCCAAACAAATGAAACGGCATACGGAGATTGCCCCTTGGTGAAAGGAGGAGCCTTATTGTTTATGGGGTCAGTAGGTTAAAGGTCAAGATTGTCATGGCCTTATATGGAAATATGATTTCCACGCGATAATTTCAAAAGCATAACACCCACTCTCATAACACTTCATATGTTCACTTCCCTTGGTGATAGCAGTGTCAGTGTCGTCTGCGAGGTATGGCAGACACTTATGTTATACTTTGTCCATCGTCTTGCTGCGCTGTCTGTGTCCATCGATAGTCACACTTTTCGATTCTGGACAGTTAGGAATGAGATATTTGAACGAAACTTGCTCTAGGTATTTTATATGGGTCGAAAGCTTGGTATTGCATTTGAGATCACTGGGGTCAATGTCGCTTTATCTGAAAATAGAAAAATGCTTTCCGCATTTTCTATTTCGGCGAACTTGACCCCAAATCCCCACACTTTAACAATGTATGCACTTATTGGGCTTGAACGCTTTAAGGTTGGCGATGGAATCTCTATTTTTTCATTTGAATTTCACCGAATCTGCACAACCAGTAGAGCGATACAGGCCCTCTTAGAGTTCTCGTTCTCTTTTCAGTAACCGCGACCTTGACTAACTCCAGTGACCTCAAATGCAATACCAAGTTTGAGAGACTGAGTTATTCCGGCGTCAGTATAGTGTTACTGAGTGGGGTGTGTGTCTACGGAGTGGTATTTCAGTGTCAGTATAGTGTTACTGAGTGGGGTGTGTGTCTACGGAGTGGTATTCCAGTGTCAGTATAGTGTTACTGAGTGGGGTGTGTGTCTACGGAGTGGTATTTCAGTGTCAGTATAGTGTTACTGAGTGGGGTGTGTGTCTACGGAGTGGTATTCCGGTGTCAGTATAGTGTTACTGAGTGGCGTGTGTGTCTACGGAGTGGTATTTCAGTGTCAGTATAGTGTTACTGAGTGGGGTGTGTGTCTACGGAGTGGTATTCCGGTGTCAGTATAGTGTTACTGAGTGGCGTGTGTGTCTACGGAGTGGTATTTCGGTGTCAGTATAGTGTTACTGAGTGGGGGGGGGGGGGGGGGGGGGGGTGTCTACGGAGTGGTATTTCGGTGTCAGTATAGTGTTACTGGGTGGGGGGGGGTGTCTACGGAGTGGTATTTCGGTGTCAGTATAGTGTAACTGAGTGGGGTGTGTGTCTACGGAGTGGTATTTCGGTGTCAGTATAGTGTTACTGAGTGGGGTGTGTGTCTACGGAGTGGTATTTCAGTGTCAGTATAGTGTTACTGAGTGGGGGGGGGGGGGGGTCTACGGAGTGGTATTTCAGTGTCAGTATAGTGTTACTGAGTGGGGTGTGTGTGTACAGAGTGGTATTTCAGTGTCAGTATAGTGTTACTGAGTGCTGTGTGTGTCTACGGAGTGGTATTTCAGTGTCAGTATAGTGTTACTGAGTGGGGTGTGTGTCTACGGAGTGGTATTTCAGTGTCAGTATAGTGTTACTGAGTGGGGTGTGTGTCTACGGAGTGGTATTTCACTGTCAGTATAGTGTTACTGAGTGGGGTGTGTGTCTACGGAGTGGTATTTCAGTGTCAGTATAGTGTTACTGAGTGGGGTGTGTGTGTACGGAGTGGTATTTCGGTGTCAGTATAGTGTTACTGAGTGGGGTGTGTGTCTACGGAGTGGTATTTCAGTGTCAGTATAGTGTTACTGAGTGGGGTGTGTGTGTACGGAGTGGTATTTCGGTGTCAGTATAGTGTTACTGAGTGGGGTGTGTGTCTACGGAGTGGTATTTCAGTGTCAGTATAGTGTTACTGAGTGGGGTGTGTGTCTACGGAGTGGTATTTCAGTGTCAGTATAGTGTTACTGAGTGGGGTGTGTGTCTACGGAGTGGTATTTCAGTGTCAGTATAGTGTTACTGAGTGGGGTGTGTGTCTACGGAGTGGTATTTCAGTGTCAGTATAGTGTTACTGAGTGGGGTGTGTGTCTACGGAGTGGTATTTCAGTGAAGCAGCACAATAAGGTTGAGCATAGAGCTCACGGCAAGAAGTAAAACATTCATGATATGACTGGAAGATTGTTAAAAACAACGTTAACCATACAAACATACATACAGAATTACACTAGTATCGTTAAGCTAAATACTTCGTTTGAAAAAGAAAATGTTATTCTTAGTCTCGCCTGGTGTTATTAATGCTGAAAATGGATATGAGGCCCTCCCAGTGGAGTCCATGTTCCCTTGTTCCCTGAAAATATGACCAAATGTTTTCTTGTTCCCAACAAATATTTGCTTTGTTTCCCAATGTTATTTTTCCAGCGTTCTCTTGTTCCCTAAAGGTATTTCCAATGTTCCATTGTTCCCAAAACATATTTGCAAATGTTTCCCCAATTCATTCTGATGAATTAGCAATCCATATGGTCTACACTACTTATACATGTAGTTGCATTTTAGATAACATATTATAACTTAATGTTAAAATTGTATTTTCTGTAAATTCATGAAATGATGTTCCCTTGTTCCCTGAATATAAAGGACATGTTCCATTCAAATATTCTCGAAAAAGAAATGGCATATTACCTTTTCCCCGGAAACCCCTGGGAAACCCTCATGTATAGCTGAGCACCGCATTTGTGATAAGTGCTTGCGACTGCAGGATGTAGATTAGAGATCAGATTATAATCAGTATTGTCTTTAATTAATATCTGGAAGACAAGACTTACCTACATCCTAGCGATATATGATAACGATTATAATCAGCGGCTACTTTTCATATTCGTCTTTGATACTTGATCATGCACACTTAGAGATCGATGTCGATTAGTTCAAGGGTAACAACCTACGTCACGCGCACGCGCCAAAACAGATCCGTTTACATACACAGAAGCTCGATTCCGGAGCTGGTAAGTGGATTGTAATGAAGATTTAAGAAACATTTTGTAAAATGACAATGCCCACCGTACCCCAAGGTTTAGAAGATTTTTATTAAACCTTAAATAACGTGTAAACTCCCAGCCGTAGGTTAATTTACTTTGATACAATCTGATTTCATGACCAGGTACCGTTTACATTTTGGCGGAAACTCGTTATTTTGCTTTTCTAATAATGGCTTAAATAATTTTACTTAGCCAGTAATTTTAGCATAAAAACCTTTAACGTTAATGCATATTTACCGTATCAGTGGAATTTCAACGTATTTGAATAGCTGTCCATAAAAAAATGAGAATTGATTTGATCCCGTTTACAGCAAAACGAATGATGATACTGTTAACATCCAAGTCTAAAACGTATACAAGTAAGGAAGCGACCATTTTGATTTTGAGTGGGTGGGGGATAAAATGTAGATCTACTCCATCGGCCATCGGATTCAACATACATGGAAATGTTTAACCACAATCTGGCTACATCCACAACTTCTTATCGAGTAGTTTATCGAGACAGTGATAGTATTCATGGTTGTAATAATGTGATGTACATAGATCATGGTAGAAATAAATGTGGTATACATTAATCATGGTAGTTATAAATGTGATAAATGTAATAAATGTGGTATACACTGACAATGGTGGTAGTAAATGTGTTGTATAAAGTGTTACATGGTAGTAATTTGGTATATATTGGTCATGGTAGTAATGAATGTGATATTCATATAAAGGCATGATTGTAATTAATGTGGTATACATAAGTCATGGTTGTAATTAATGTGGTATACATAAGTCATGGTTGTAATTAATGTGGTATACATAAGTCATGGTTGTAATTAATGTGGTATACATAAGTCATGGTTGTAATTAATGTGGTATACATAAGTCATGGTTGTAGTAAGGCCATTATCTTTTGATAAATCGTTTTACGAACCCTCCTACGACAAAACAAAATTATGTATTTTATTTTTCCATAGGCAATTTGATAGTTTATTGTGTTTTTACCTCCTCCCAGATTTTAATAGTACATTTCTTTCTCTTCCTTTCAAATAAAATAATTAAACTATGCTTTTCAAATTTTTATTTTTTATTTTTCTCCCTTCCTCCTACAGCAATTCTCTGTCTTGATGGTTTATAAAACAAATAATAAAAAATAATGGCCTAACTGTGATATGCATTGGTCATGGCAGTAAGTAAATATTGCAATCCTGTGAGGGTGACAGTGAATTTTTGTCAACCTTCTGATACTTGTTGTTTTATTATACTGAAAAATATGTTTGAAAAAGATATTTGGTTCTGCTAAATATTCCTTTGAAATAAAACATGAGAAAACATTGTTACTTCTCTCTGTTCAAAATCACTATTCTCAGCACCCAGAAAATAAATTTCTGCAGATGGTTCTTAGTGTTCTTTGGAAATCTTCAGCTGTGAACTCATGAGTAAACTTTACTTTTGAAATCATCTTCAGCAAGAAAATTGTGCAAACTGTGTCGGCCATTTCAGTAAATGTTCACTTACTTTCTTTTGCACATGTGTATATACATACACTGTCCAGCATAGGACATCCCAATACATACAAACTTGCTTTGACTTCACAAATATAAGAGTACAAATTATACTGGGGTGACATTACAAAAACAAAACTATCATTCAGTGACTCACTCCATGGAGACATTACAAGCGATATGAGACATTACAAAAATGGGAAAATAACAGTCTATGGAAATGTAACATGAGTGTTTGACATGAGGTATATTATTAATACATATGGTATCAGTGGTCATGGTAGTAATAAATGTAGTATGCATAGTTCATGGTAGTAATTCATGGGGTCATCAGTGTAGTAATAAATGTGTTTTTTAGTCTTAGTAGTCATGGTAGTAATACATGTCATACACAGTGGTCATGGTAGTAATACATGTGATATACAGTGGTCATGGTAGTAATACATGTGATATATAGTGGTCATTGGAGTAATACATGTGATATATAGTGGTCATTGGAGTAATACATGTGATTTACAGTGGTCATTGTAGTAATACATGTGATATATAGTGGTCATTGGAGTAATACATGTGATTTACAGTGGTCATGGTAGTAATACATGTGATATATAGTGGTCATTGGAGTAATACATGTGATATACAGTGGCCATGGTAGTAGAAAATGTGGTTTAGTGTGGCCATGATAGTTATACACGTGACGTATACTTTGGACATGTTAGTAATCAATGTGATATGCAGTAGTCATGGTAGTATTACAATACAAGGGTCCTGGTACTTGTGCGATGGACTTTGTGAATATCATCAACAAGTAAGTGGACTTAAGAAGCAGCTTTAGCCACATATAATGTCAGGTTATAGACAAAGCTATGCGCTATGTCCCAGTGTTAATAAGAATGGTATGGAACATGGTAGTCATTACCCAGTACAAGACAATCCTCTACACCACCAAACAAAGCATTCAATCATACATCATATGAGAGCGAAAGAGGGCTCACATAGAAAGCAGACAAGGACAAGCATATAAACTAAAGATTAAAACAGCAAATGGAGTTCCATCCACCAAATATTGAAAGATCCATATTAAATAAGAGCTGTCAAAAGGACAGCATGCTCCAATATTCAGAGTCAATTTTAAAACAAGGCCACTGACACTTCTCTCACACCAACCATGATGCCAGTTTATTCACAAGGTCATGTCGTAAGTGTGGAGGTTAGGTGGTGGTGAGTTGAGGGTGTGGGGGTGGTCAGTAAACATATCTATAAAATATCAAAGCAAGACCTTCAATACCACAGAAAGACTATGAACTTGAAGAGGGTGGGGAGGGGAGGTTAAGTGTTACTAAACAGGAAAAAAACGGTAACTGAAGGGAACCCAAAAATATAGAAAATATTTTCTATTTATCTGGGGTGATGGTGGTGGTGGTGTAGGAGTGGGGAAGGTGTGGGGTTTATGGGCCTAATAAAATGTACAGGCTTGCCATTATTATTTGATGTATGCATTGAGTTCCATAGAAATATATGAAGCTGCTTAAAATACTTTAATGAAACCTTAAGTTGAAAAAAATACCATCTGGCTATAATGAAATAAAAAGTGAGGAAACATGAGTGTGTAAGTTTCCTTGATGACTCTGATGACACTTGTCAAGCTCCTTTGACAGAGATACCCATATATGTCTAGTGGATATTGAAATAAATGGACTTGCCAACAAATAAAATAAAATAAAATTCTAAGTAGAAATAGGACTACACCTTCTCTAAAATACAATACAGAGAGTATTTTAATATCCAGAAAAAGGGCCATAATTTTGCTAAAATACAATACAAAGTTATGGAACATGTGTCTAATAGCATTCACGCTTTACTTGAAGAAATATAAAAATATCAGACAGAGAAAGCAGCATTCAAGGACGACAGTCAACCACAAAACACAAAAACAAACACGCAAACAGACAAACGATAAGGCAAAAGTAATAAAAAATGCAAACGACATCACAAATACAAAAGAGTTGACAATAGGGCTACCGCCTTGGAACGGCCAGTGGCAACAACGGCCACTGGGGATTTAAACCGGTTCTAGGGTGCAACATATCTCACACTTACCCTACTGTCATCCCATTAAAACAGGACAGTGTAAATAAAGAAATCCCAGCCATGATCTAATCTCTAACTAACAAGGCAGCATCAATAGGCAATATAAGTAAAACACAAATATGCTCGTGTAAATATAATACAAAAAAACAATAGCCTAGAAAGCCACAATGAAGGTACTCAATGACTTGGCAGAAGCCAGAGCAACAAAAGAATAAACCATTAAGGGCACTACAGGAAAGATCATAGACAAACATCAAACGCCACCGTCCCAATGGGCTTTAGGTAGGCGTCATCATAGGGTCCACAGCCTGTTCGGTCATCGTACAATTAAAGAGGAAAGCATATTGGCGAACTGTAAAAGGGTCCACCACCAAGCATGCAGTACGTTGCAAAATGATAGGGTCATAACCTCTTTTGATAAACTTTTTAACAAGTTTAACAAAGATAGTATGAAAGTGATCATCACCAAGAATCTTACGAAGTTTATAAATCACATCACCATAGAAGTCAGGTTGTGATAGTCCTTGTCGCTGAAGTTGTATTAATAATTAACAATCACCTATTGAACTACAAGGACTTGCTTAAAACTTTTAACCATAATTTTGAAGTCGAAAAAGGAACATACATGTAACTTTGCTTAAATACAATACGGAGTTGATATTCCAAGCTTTACTGAAGTTTTGTTGATGTACGACTTTCAGTTGTTAAACTGCATGGACTTGTCAAAAAAGAACTTAAACCAGAAATTCAAAGTAAGAAAAGGGTCATGCTTTTGCTTAAATGGAATACAGAGTTATACAACATGTGTCTACGAGAGTCCTTGATGGTACTGATGACATATTTCAAGTTTCACTGACCAGTGGTTGCTGAAATAACTGGATTTGGCAAACAACTTAAAACCAATGTCGACGCAGATGTTGCGTAGATCTACAACAGCTCTCAGTAAAACTTAAAAAAAAAATTCTGGCTTTCAAGTTGACGAAAAGAAATAATCTGGCCATTGTTCTAGGCGAAATAAAAAAAACGGCTTTAAAGAAATTCCGGCTTAAAGGAAAATCCCAACGGAAGCATAATTCGAACTAGCTGTTTTCTTATTTGTTTTCGGACGAACGGACGGACGGTGGAGGCATAAACACACTAATTCGAAGTATGCGTCCATTAGTTATTTTCAAAGTAATGTTAAGGACTATCACAACCTGATTTTATGGTGCTATCATTCACAATCTTCGTAAGATCCTTTGTCATGATCACTTCCATAATTATTATCTTTATTAAACTCAATAAACAGTTGTGACCCTAACATCTTGCAAACGCGCTGCTTAAGGACCATCACAACCTGACTTCTATAGTGCTATCATTCACAAACTTCGTAAGATCCTTTGTCATGATCACTTCCATAATTATTATCTTTATTAAACTCAATAAACAGTTATGACCCTAACATCTTGCAAACGCGCTGCTTAAGGACCATCACAACCTGACTTCTATAGTGCTATGATTTCCAAACTTAGTAAGATCCTTGGTCATGATCACTTCCATATTATCTTTATTAAACTTGATTAAATGTTTATAAAAATAGTTATGACACTACAATCTTGCAAACGTAATGCATATATATTTAGTGGTTTAGCCATTTACAGTTTGCCACTATCCTTTCCTCTTGACCGGAAATAGTGTGGACCCCTGTGTTCCCATGATCAATAAGAAACATACAGAAAAAAAGAACATCTTGAGAATTGAGGGACAACCTGTGAAAGGAAGACTCAATGGTGGTGTGTAGACATGCGGAAATGGGAGTCGGGGCAGAGTTTTGTACTTCGTACCCATGAAGTAGATATACAAGTCGAACAAGAAATGTAGCTTTCAAGGATCACAGTCAACCACAAACACGCACAGAAATAAACTAAGCTAAACCAAGGTTTCTATTGGTCTTAGATACTTTACCACTTATATGATAGGAGAACTTCAATTTTGAGTCAAATGTTACTCCTAGGTCTTTTTCATGTATTACCTTGGTAACTTCTATTTTATTCGCATTATCTTTGATATAGAATACATTGGATTCATCATCATTATAACCAATATGTAGGTGTTTGCACTTTTTAGCTTTAAATGTCATTTGCCATTTTTAGCCCATTCACATGCAGTGAAGATACTGTCTTGTAGGTCTATCTTACGCTGTGGACTATTTATGCATGTGTACTGTTTTGTATCGTCAGCAAAAAGGTTGGTGGTACAGGACATGGCATCTGGGAGGTCATTGATGTAAATAAGAAGCAAAACAGGCCCAAGAACACTGCCCTGGGGAACCCCGCTTGTGACATCCCTGAGTTCTGAGACCTGCCCATTGACCATCACCCTGTGTTTCTATTTGTCAAAAATTATTCTATCCAGTCATATAGTTTACCTGTTATACCCATAGATTTTACCTTACTCATTAAGCTTTTGTGGGGTACTTTGTCGAAGGCCGCTCTGAAATCCAGATAATTGATATCGACTTCTTCACCGCTATCCATAGCCTCTGACCAGTCATCGAGACACTCCAATAACTGGGTAGCACAGGAGCAGCCCTGTCTGAAACCATGTTGTTGAATTGATAATAGTAGGTTCTCGATTAAATGGTCAACCATTTCTATTCTTACAATTTTTTCCATTATCCGGCAATATATCGGTGTAAGACTGATTGGTCGATAATTTTCCGGCTTCGCCTTTTTCCCGGATTTGAAGACTGCGGTGACATTGGCTGTTTTCCATATTTCTGGTAGTTTTCCTTCATCCATGGATTTCTTAAAGAGATTTGTAAGGGGTGCAGTCAATGTATTCGCACATTCTTTGAATATTCGAGGGTGGAGATTATCTGGTCCTTGTGATTTAGAAGACTTAATTTGAATTAATAGTTTGTTAACAATTTCCATTGTAATGTTGATGTTTCTTAATCTAGAACTGGTTGGTTTTCCTTCCAGTATTGGTATAATATCAATATTTTCATTGGTAAATACAGATAAAAAGTGGTTATTTAGTACTTCGGCTTTTTCGTTGTCATTCCTCGTTATACCGCCATTGGTTTTTTTCTAAATTACTGACAGAAATTTTTGTTTTGGTGTTTGATCGGACGTATTTCCAGAATAGTTTGTTATCAGTTTTGATTTTTGTAGCCAAATCCTTTTCATAGTCATACTTACATCTTCTCAATTCATAGACAACATTGTTCCTTGCTAATTTATATTCGTTTTAATTTTTTTTTCATTTTTACAGTGTTTAAATTTTGTCCATTTTCTGTGATTTATTCTGATTATTTTGATTGCATTTTTGTCTATAATAGGGTTATTTCTGGTTGACCTTGGATTGGCTCCGCTCACTGGTATGGATTTTTCTAATAAATGATAATGGTTTCAGCAAAGCTACTCCAGGCCTCAGTTATTGGGTTTTCCCCTATCACATCGTTCCAAACGACCTCATCCAAATCACTATTCAATTGAGTATAATCACCTTTATGGAAGTTCAATTTTGGTGTATTGTTGACTTCAAGGTTGAAATAACAATTAAATTTAAAATTTAGCGTTATGTGATCACTTTTCCCTAGACTTGGGTCATAACTGATTGATTCAATCATATTTTCCTCATTTGTAAATATGAGGTCAATTAAAGAGGGTTCATCACCAGCTCTATATCTGGTTGGTTCAACAACATGTTGAAACAGAAAGTTATCTCTGTGACTTTCAAAGAAGACATTGGCAGGGTGCTCATACCCACAGGTAGTTCTCATAATATCCCACTTGATTTCTTTAAAGTTAAAATCTCCCATAATTAACACATGGGAATACACATTTGATAAAATTTTGCCAAAAAGGCCAGGCAGTTTGCGATTATTTAAACAGTCACTATTGGGGCTTCTATATACACAACCTATTATAAGTGTGTCAGTATTGTGGAGTCTTACTTCACACCATACAGATTCTTTGAAATCAGAGTCTGTATCAACCAAGATTGCATTTAAGATTATTTGTATATAGATTACTACTCCTCTACCTGATTGTAGGTCTGAGGTATGCATATCGAAGCCATCAATTTGGAAGAATTCTTCACACTGGACTATAGCTGACTATTTTGGTAAAATTCCGGATAAGGCAATAATGTCATAGTGATTAGAATTAATTAAAGGTGAGAGCTATGATTTTTTCTCGTTTGTTAAGCAATTGACATTTGTATACAGAACACTCAAACTGCCCGCCTTTTTGACCACTGTATTTGATATATTAAAAACACGTCCTCCATGCGGACTAAAACCTTTGTCCTCAGTGTCCATGTTATCCAGGATGTTCTTCATCACAAGGATTTGTACAATAACTTATTGTACAAAATCCTTGTTCATCACTATTAGATATAGATGAGAAATCATTATCCATGTTAGATGGTAATTGGGTTAACCTGCCCACAATTGTAGCTTCAAGCCCTAAAGTGTCAGAGAGGTATGGGTTGTCTAGGTCTTGATTTTCAGGATGTTGCTTTTCAACTATCGTAAGATCACCTGGTAAGTGTTCAATATTACTCTCCGATATGTTTGCACCCCTGAAGTAATTGTCCAGAATGTGTCCAGAGTCGTGTTGACTACCTAGTAAGAATGTGCTGGTTAGGCTGACTTGGTTGTATTTCCATATCCTCAGTCACCAGTTCATTGACCTTAAGATGTGTAGCAGTCTAGCCCATGATTGGAAAATAAACTTATTCTATTCTACTCTATTCTTTCCTGTGAGTTATTATCACGCCATTGTGAAAATCATTAGGCACCGTGATGATGATGACAGGATGAGAAAGAGTCTTAAGAGAAAGAAAAATAATAAGAAATGCTTCGTATTTAACTAAAAAATAAGGCTTCAACCGTAAACTATTCAATATGGCAAAAGTTAGAGATACAGTAGTCGATGAGTCGACAAAAGAAGAGGGTGAACTTTCAGACGAAGACGAAATTACGCAGCAAAATGGCACGTTGCCAAAATCATCAAGATCTAATTCTGAATTTGACCGTTCGCGTTCCATCCTCCCAAAAAACTTGGATACAGGTGTCCATCCCCAATTTATCCCCAATATTGGACATAGTAATAGACCGAAACTAAAAGTAGGCGCTGCAAGATTCACAAGAAATAACGAAGATTCCACCAGAGGCTCTAGGCCCTTGCCAAACCCTAAACATTATCTGCCGTCTTTGACGGATATCCGGACAAACACCACAAAACAGAACCTTGATCAGAGAACTACAGGTTCTCAGTCTGCATCAAGAACATCGCAAGATATGGTTTCTTACAACAAAAAATGGAATCAGTTGTCTGTTCAAAATAATTCACACAATACGACATCGCCATCCTCTCGATGTATCCTTATTCATAAATTCCACATTCATGACCACCAAATAATTTGACCAATCAGTGATCAATAAAATAAAACACCTCTTACATTAAGGTAGCGGGTACACTCCGTGTTTATTGTTGACATTCAACGTAGTGTTGGGAATCGGCTGATAATTCGTGATTAATCATCGGAATATTTAACCGACCGATCATTAATTAATTAAACATGGCTGCTATAAAAGACCAGGAACTGAATGAAACTGACTAACATATATTTTAAAAAATAAGTTGTGATATCCACTATAAATATCTGATTACTTGTTGCAAAATTATAACTCAATTTATACTTTTCAACAACCGAGTAAAGTCGATCATGAAAAATTGTAATCGCTTAATCAGAGCAAAGGAATAACCGATCGATGATTGATTTTTGTCCTTTATAAAACTACTTATGGTAATTATATTAAAAACTTTGTTTTTATTACAGCTAATGTTATGCATCTTCCTTATTTGCTGTCTGATTTTAAAACACCTGTATGGATACATTTCATTTAAATTATGGTCAGATGTTTTAATTTTTTTTATATAGAGATTGATGATAAAGTCTGAGTAAACCCCATGATTTCCACATACTGAGTATCTCAACATCTCGGAAATTTGCAACTAATGACCAGATTTGAAAGTTATGAATAGTTACATGTCTGTTTAGCACAGCTTTATCAATATATTCAAAATAATACCGTACAGTATTATTAGATGGAGAAAGTGCACGCACGATATCAGTGATATTTTGTAATTTTGGGCACCCCAAGGATCTGTCCTTGGTCCAGTTTTGTTCTTGTATATGCAGTAACAACTTACCTAAAAGTATCAACTTGCAAGTAATGTTGTTAGCAAATGAAAATGCAGTGTGTCTGGCAGTTGACGACAAAAAGTCGGTGACCAACTCCAGATTGTCCGCAACACATTTACAAAAAATGGTATTTTAAGTGGGATATGAGCTTCAATACAGGTCTTTCTGCCAAGTCATTCAGGTTACCAATCAACCCCAGGGCTGTCTTTCTACCGTGGGGGAATGGGTCCGGGTCCCTCAGAGGGGGGAATTTTCGCGTCAATTTCAGTAAAAGGGGGAATTTTGCATGAAAGTTCAAACATCCATAACACATTATGATATCATCAATATTAAATGAAATCATGCTGATTAAATAGATATATAACACTAAATAGACAAATAAAGCAAGGACTTAAGCATACAGTAACACAATTTTATTGTTGTTTATGCCAACCAATATACATTTAACAATAAATGGGTTCAAAACAGACTTGAAAAATATGTATGTTGACTAGGTGTAAGAGTTAGACTATGTTCAAAAAGTACCAATGACAGTTATGTCATTTACTTTGTTCTACTTTCTTCAACACAAGCACAATTAACACTTAGCTCTCTTAAAATTCTAGCCTTCTGTCTTTCAGTTTTAGCCTTCTGTCTTTCAGTTTATTTATTTTTATTTTTTTTTCAAGGGGGGAATTTTGACACTGAGGTGGGGGAAAAAGGATGCTTTTCAGGTGGGGGACTGGGGCCGAATAACGGCCCCAAAAACAGCCAAAAGACAGCCCTGAACCCCCACTAGTTACTGTCTACAATACATGAAAAAGTACTAGAAACGGTCGACAGAGTAAACATGGCAAATACTGCACTATGCCCAGCAGAATGTTAATTTACCGTTCTTTTGAAAAATTTCGGACACCGTCAAATATACGTTAATTTCGGAAAGTTATATTTTCCGGACACAAAAAATATATTTATTTCATCCCGTCCAAACTTACAGAGTATATACGGTATGTACATTGAGTCATGCCTATGTGACAATCAGTCATAATTGCCAACAAACACCTTTTGGTTACAAGATTTCATCCAGCACTGGACATAGACAAAAAATGTAAACATATCCAGGGGTGTAAAATTCCACTCGCCCGCTCGCATTGGCGAGTGCAAGCTGCCTGCGGACCAGTAACATTTGGCGTCTGGTCGTCCAACAGGGCAAGTGACTTTTTGCACTAGAAAAATTAAGTTAAACTATCGTTCAAACACGATGTTGCAATATTTGCAAGATTTCAAATCTGGATCATTTCCGACGCGTCATTTTGTTCCGTAATGTAGTTTGCAGGACCCAGATTAACAGGTCAGGTGTTTGTTTGTTACCAGGTAACCCACGCGTCACTGTGATTCAATTCACGCTAAAATCAATTGGGAGTGTGAATGATGCAATATATCGCTAACCGGTCAGACTGTTTTTTTTTTATCGACACCGTAAACCTGGCGGGTAAACAAGCAGACATCAGGTCGCTGTTCAGAAAGTCTGCATCAGCGACTGCAAGCGGATTCGGCCTGAGTGTCGGCGAATCAGAACGGGTATGGCTGAACAAGCGTAGTTCCCAATCGCTATTAATTAGTTCTGGCGTCTATTACCGTATTTTACCTTGTATAGTACGCACCCGTGTATAGTACACACCCCCTTCTCGGAGGTCAAAACTGGGGTAAAAAAGTTGTTTCCGTGTATAGTACGCATCAAAATATTATGCTTTCTTTTTCAGATAAAGGTGAAGTCATTTGTTAAGAAACATGAACAGAAGAAGCTTTTCATTTTCATTTGTATAACGCATATTCAGACTGTGATGTATTGTAGTAATAGTGGTAAAATAAACTAGTGGGAGGGGTGTGGGTGTGTTTATTTATTTGTGTTGACAGTAGTTTTCCTAGAGGAACCATTCAACGAAAATAAAAATAAAAAATTAAAAAATTTAAAAAAATCACGATCGAGATAATTAGCGTACAAAAGAAAATATAATTACTTCAATCATTAATTGCCAATCTTCATGGGAGTACCTATCTTGTATCATCTCATCAAAGAGCCAATTATAATGCCGCAGATAATTGTCCGTAATCCGATAATTACATCTACTAAAACACAACAAAGTCGTTGGTTACCGTAATCCATTACGCCGATTATACTAACATTGTGTATTCACGGGAACCAGAGTTTATCATAAGTGAATCAGATGTGTAACGCGTGATAAGTTACCTGTACCCCATGGCTAAATCTGGTAAAGGTCACACGGCGTGTCAAAGTGCATCCTCAGAAATAGTCGATACTCGCGGCAACTTCAAAGGATTATAAAAATAGAATAACCCATTCTACCCGTGTTTATAATGTGTCAAAACTGCAGCCGAGGTGCGATATTGTTTGACCCAATTATCAATCATCAAATGTGTACCGGTAAGCATGTTTTCACAAGGGTGACAAGCATTATTGAATAATTGCCATTTCAAAGTAGGGTGATTCTGCCTTTCTACGCCGTCTAAAATATATGTATTTCAAAATAAAGCAAAAACTTCATTAATTTTTTATAAAATATTAAATAAAATCCTATAAATATAAGAATAGAATAGAACTGTACAAATACTACATGTACCCAGTATGTACCAGTCTAAACAGCTGGAAGTCACGTGATATTACGTCACGCGATATAAACAAAAAGATCGAGGGACGATTTTTCACACAATTTATTGAAGTTTTACAACAAACATGCAAACATTTATACAAAAAGAAGCATCATAATACACTTTATTCATTTATAAATCGGATTAAGTCAATATATTACTTATATGAAGCGAGTAAATTACGAAAAAATTGTGTATTATCGGTATTCACATTTTTCTGTCTCAATGTCTGTTCGTCGTCAACGTTTTTCTTCCCAGACATCGATTTCCTGCAAGAAAAAAAAAAGTTCTTTTTATTGTTTACTTATATTGTACGCACCCCCCTTTCGGAAACCGTAAAAGTGGTAAAAAAACTGCGTACTATACAAGGTAAAATACGGTATTGGTCCATTGGAGACAAAATACTGAAGAGAAAGTTCAGCAGAATGTTGTTGTTGTTGTAGAAGTTAATTGTCCGCGCTTATTTTTTTTGCCCACTCCCCGACGAATGTCCGCGTGGAAGGGAATAAATCTTAATGTGTTAACTTCAAGTGAATGAGACTGTCGGCTACTACAGTGTCTGTGAGTACACAAATGTACTTATTGGAGCTTACTATAGTGGTGAAAATAATGTTCAGGTTATATGCTGCAGGGCGAGTGGTGAATTGGTAAGGGCGAGTAGCTTTTTGCTTCCACTAGTCCTGCAGGGCGAGTGGATTTTTCCAAATTTTTACACACCTGATATCAAACCACAGCTTCCTCGTAAGAGGGTGATGGAGTATATCAAGAAAGAGAAACAATTGACACAATGCATAGTGGTGAATAACATGTACTAATCATACCGATACTCCAAGAACTTATTGCGATGCATATTATTGTTACTGTAAATCTGTGTAATATACAGATTAGTGTTGGGAATCGGCTGAAAATCCATGATCGATCATCAGAATATTTAACCGACCGATGATAGATCATTAATCGATTAAACATGGCTGCTAAATATAATTCAAGTGTAATCCTTTTTTCAGACTATAATAAAGAAAAGAAAAACATTTCAAGTATGTTCTGGTAATAAAGCAGCTGAATGAAACTGACCAGCATTTATTTAAAGTATAAGTTGTGATACCCCCTAGAGATATCATATGTGATTACTGGCACTTTGTAGCAAAATTGTAACATTTTAGTACAAGAGAACAAAATAATTTAAGCCACCATTTTAAACATTATTACACGTAATTGTAGAGGAGATAAAAGGTACCAGATCCTGCTGTCAGTGCAATTTTAGAGGTACATGTACTATTGTTTGGGGCACTTGTTTGAGCCAAAGGTTTTTTGGACTGTTAAGATAAAATTCAACTAGTACCCAAATAAAATATATATCACTGAAACAGACATTTTTAGTGGTAAATAAAAATACCTTACTTTTCCAAATCGGTTGAGAAATAAAAATTTCACATGCAAAAGTTGTTTTTGATAGGGCCTTTTCAATGCAAAATTCTGCTGTGCCAGAAATTTGAAAAATATTTTTTTTTAGAATTTATATTCTTTTGCTGTCCCGCCAACAAGGAATTTACATTGGAAATGCCCCATCAAAAAATAATTTTGGCTGTACAATATTTATTTCTCAACCGATTTTCAAAAGTAAAGTAGTTTTATTTACCACTAAAAGTGCCAGTTCTAAAGATATATAACTGATGTACGTATTACTTAAATTGCTCAATCTACTGCAGAAAAACCTTTGGCTGAAACAAGCGCCCCAAACACAGAGATCAAAGCATGCAGAAATCTCTTAATTTATATATTAAAATGTGTGGATGCACCTAAAATTTTTACTTAAAAGACTTTACATTATTATAATTTTGCAACAGGTATAATATTGATTACATTTTGCTTCTTAACATGTTTTCATTTTTGATTTTATTTAAGTTAAATAAAAAGAAAAAAACTTAAAAATTGAGAGAAAGTTCCAAAAACGTTTTGTTTTAATGCAATTTTATATGTTCTGATTGAACAAGTTTGAAGCCAATGAGAGCGTTGTTGATCCTTAACTCCTGTTCAGTATGGGATAAAAGACGTTTGCGATCTTCAAAGGAGGATGTTCCACAAAAGAAGGAAGAAAACAGTTATCAGATATTGTTAAACAGCTACAAAGAAATAAAGGAAAAGTTGGCAATCATACGGAGAGAGGAGAGGCAGTTAAAAGATGCTAAGAATGATGCTGTACATGTAGATGCTGGTAAAGATGGCACAAATACAAAATCTCCTACAAAGAAAGTGACTAACGACAAAGCTGCTGAGAAGACTGAGAAAGCTGCAGATCACTGGACTGTGCAATTAGGTAATTTATTTAGGATATGTAAGTTACGTGTAACTGTTTTGAGATTTTATTAAAATTAGGTCAGCGCAACATCCAAGATGGCCACCATTATCATATATGGTCAAAACCTTAAAAAGTTTCTTCTCAAGAACTGCCGGACAGATTTCAACAGTTTTTCTTTTAAAATGATTGCCAATGCCTAGGCTATCAAGTTTGTTCAAATGAAGTCCCTGGGTTCAAAAATGGCCGTGCCCGGAGTGGTCCAAAGTTTGTATATTGAGATTTTGCATGTTTTTCGTAGACTTATATAGGATTTTTTTTTAAAAAATCATCTTTTCTGAAACCACAAGGCTCAGAGCTCTCATATATTACAAGTAGAATCAGCTTATTGTCCCCTGCTGTGTTTGTTCAAATGGTGACCCTGGGGTCAAATTTGGCCACGTCCCAGGCATCCCAGGTTTACATGGGGAAAAAATAATTAATATCTCCTCTGAAACTACAAGAGCCAGAGGTTTAATATTTTGCATAAATTTACTATGAGCTTATGGTCCTTTACCAAGTTTGTTTAAATGGTGACCCTGGGGTCACATTTGGCCCTGCCCCAGGGGTCACATGTTTTACATAGACTTGTATATGGAAAAACTTTTTAAAAAAACTTCTTCTCTGAAACTGCAAGAGCCAGTTTAATATTTTGCATACATTTTGCTATAAGCTTATGGTCCTTTACCAAGTTTGTTCAGATGGTGACCCTGGGGTCAAATTTGGCCCCGTCCTGGGAGTCGCAGTTTTACATAGATTTATATAGTAAAAAAATTAAAAAATCTCTGATACTACAAGAGCTAGAGGTTTAATATTTTGCATTTACTATGAGCTTATGGTCCTTTACCAAGTTTATTCAAATGGTGACCCTGAGGTCACATTTGGCCCTGCCCCAGGGGTCACATTTTTTACATAGACTTGTATAATGAAACACTTAAAAAAATCTTCCTTCTCTGAAACCACAAGGCAGCTCTCATATATTACATGTAGCCCTGGGGTCACATTTGGCCCTGCCCCAGGGGTTACACTCTATCACCTTCATTTTTTATTTGATCTTTACCAAACTTTGCCAGTGTCTTTATATCAATGTTGTTAACACAACAGAGGCCACATTTCTTGAACAATCTTAACCAAACTTGCAAAGATTGTATATGACCATATGATTTCGGAGAAGTTCGATAATCTGACAGTACTTAGGAGATTGATTTAGGGGCCATCTTGTCCTCTTGTTTATTAAGTCAATTACTCACATACCAAAAGCCTTACAGTATTCTGACTTCATACACAATTACATCTATATGGCACCACTATGTTCCTACCCAAATCCGGTCCATATAACTTGCCTTTTAATATTACATGCACAATTTTGTAAGCAACCGATAACCCTTTAGCGGTGCATTCGGGTCCCTTGGACACATTTTCTAGATGATAAGTTATTACTTGCATTCTTCGAACAGTTTTAAAAAGGGTTTAAACTTCATGTACGCATAACAACTGATAAAAAATGGGGGTATTCATCACCTTTAGTGATAGTTCTAGTTGATATATTTGAAATTGTTTGATCATACACTGTAAGCAATATCTGATTTATCTTCTGTTCCAGCCTCATCTCCAATAGCTGCGAGCAGTGCAAGTCCAATACTTGCTGAACTCAGTGCATCTGTGGATACAAACCAACAAGATACAGATGGAGATAAGGTAGGGTTTCAGATGTATTGTGAATCGTCACGTACTCCTTTACCATGTTAAATAACAGATATTTATCTCATAACTGCCCTTGTTAGCAGTGTCAAACCCCGATTTCATATTCTATTATATTTACACATGTGTAATACCACTTGAAACAATTTCGATTGGTTGGGCACCAAATGCGTTAAATCTGTAACACTATGTACACACATTTTGAACATATATGTCAAACATTGAAAACAACTGAGCTACTTACTATTCATTTTAATATATATGTAAATGAAGGCCCTTATGCAAACACTGTCAGGAACATGTCCATCATTTCAGACCCTGAAATTTAACGCTAAGTTTTTAAAAGAAAAGGAAGGAAAGAAGTGTCTATTCATCAAATGCTTCAAAAACAACATTTTCACCAAGAAAAACAGCTTTTCACTCAATATCTGGACTGGAATTCCCCAACCATTCTTCAAACTATTCTTAGACTTGAGCTCAAGTACTCAAATTTCGTTCAAAAACATTCCCATGACTTTCAAAGATAAACAAACATATGAAGGTGATATTTATTAGTAATAATCATATGTATACATAGCAGCTTGTTATGAACGTTTATACTTTAAACTTTTGAGATTGAAATTTGCATACTTGGGCTTATGTCTAAGAATATTCTCAAGAATGGTTGGTGAATTCAAGGCCTGATTTCAGACAAGATAATCAGACATAATTTAGATGTAACACAAATTCCTCAACAGTGAGTTCATGACAGTCCCTCTGTGGCCAGGATAGTAAACTAAGAAGGAAAAAACTGTCTCACCTCTCACCGCTGCAGGTTCGAATCCCACTGGGAGCTCGACCTGTCGAGTGAGAAGTGTTTATTCTTAAATATGGTTGGAGGTATACAGTACTGGTTCTAACGAGGAAAAAATCGGCCATCATATATGGCCGTATATGTGCTAAATATGGCGTTTAAAGATTCAAATATTCAAACAAACAGATAACCATAAAGTTGCCTACAGCATGAAGGGACTGTACAGTCAAACTAGCTTATATGCCACCACTTGCATTCAGTGACCAATTGCCTGCAGTGCTCAAAGAAAATTATTTTAAGAGACAGGCCCAGGGCTTGTTGCTTCTGAAAATGGACAGGCCCCGATTTGAAATGGACAGGCCCTGATTTAAAATGGAAAGGTCCAATATTTTTTTCTTATTGGAAATGTGTCTTAATTCACTTTTATAGCACACATTAATTTTGTTACGTATGTATTTATCAAGCTCAGAACCTCCTCTGACTATATTTTTCTTTTTGCTACCACTTTATGCTCCCTGGTCAGCGGACTTATTTACCATTTCGTTTAAAATATGTTAGAATAGAATATTACATAGTAATTTATAACCAATTCAAAGGAGAGTACTAGCACTTTTGCCAAACGATAATAATCAGAGCCGACTTGGTGAAACTGGAGCTAAACTTGGAGCCAAATTTTTAATCAAGTTTTATGAGACTATCAGAGCCTCCTCTGGCTATATTTTTTCTTTTTGTCACCACTTTCTCCAAGTAAAGAATTAGGATCCTAGACTAGAATTCATTTAAAAGTAGGATTCCAGGAACTCCTTACACCTTAAATAATGAATAGAAATATACTTTATATCTGTATTTATACATATACAGTATATATATTTTTCTTTCCACCAACATGTATTTGTAAAGGACAGTTTTTCTTACTTGATTATGAAAAAAAAAAAAAAAAAAAAAATCCGAAATTATGTACCATCCGAACTACTATGACACCGCACTTTTACGGCCCGAACATTTCACAAACATTCAATCGATATACCATCAATAACGATTTTTTGTCATGCATTAGTGTGTTTTTAATGACAAAAACGGTATTTCTTATCACAAAGGAAAGAAAACACAACCCTAATAGCAGAATAATGAGTTTTATGTCAACAATTGTCGACCTCAAAGTTGTGACAAACTGCCGACACGAAGCCAGGCAAAATATTCAAACTTCTTTTGTTTCAATGTGTGTATAACACATTTTCATTACTTTATTGCAAGTGTTTTCACAGTTCACAATACACATGGGAGTATTTTGTCTTGAGGAACTTGAGCTTGAGATCCAGTAAAACTGATTTTTTGGGGAATTTTTTATTATTATTTTTTATTTTTTTTTTTTTAGACAGGCCCGACGGGCTCCTCGTCTGCAAAATGAGACAGGCCCGGAATGGATTTCGAGGAGCCCCGGGCGTCGGGCTATCCTATTTCTTGAGCACTGGCCTGATGCAACCACTTTTAGTCCCCCTCCTTCTTTATTTTAAGTGGACTTTTGCTTAACGCGACCAACGATACCATCTATCATTATTGTGTCCAAATCGCAAAATTACCGAAAAATAGTCAACAGTTGACCGTTCAGTTAGATCTACACAATCTTGGGAGAAATAAACGTTTGAAACAAAACTGATTTTCTCCAACAACTGCATCCTAAAACATGCATTTACGATGTAATTTTCAGCTGAATATTTACTTTCGTCATGGTACTTTATAAGTAGGCTCAAATTCGGACAGCGCTATTTTCGGATACACTTTTATATTCGTTCTATTCAATGACCGTTTTATTAAGCAACCATTTTTAGACACTCCCTTGAGTGGTTGCTTAATACAAGTTTGACTGTATATACATGTACATTTTGTTTATATCTACCTAACAGTATAGGAAATCTCTGAAAATGTACTTAGGTTAAAATTAAAGATTGTGCCCGAGGTAATATCAAGCTCTAATGATTTCAGTCTGTAGATGATGATGAAGAACTAGATGAGCTGGAACTGAGGCGTATTGCACTGGCCTCCGCAGCAGAGAAGATCCTTATTGCCGAGGCAAATGACTACATCCCATCTGATAACCAGTCCAGTCACTCTTCCCAGGATGGTTCCCAGTCAGGTCTTGGTTTCATTGAGAAACCAAAAGACAGAAAACCAGCAAAAACTTCCACTCATGGATCAAGAAGCGTTGTTAATGATGGTATGGGTAATTTGTGTTGTGTATGCATTTAGATAAATATTTTGACTTTTTTTGTCCAAATAAACAAAGTATTTCCTCATTGGATAAAGACAATAAATTCGGTAGGTTTTTACATTTTATCCAATTGAGTTATATTCAGATGTGTATACTGGGAATTAATAAGACTTATTAAATGAACTTTTAGCTTATTTCCTATATATCTAAAGGGAGGTGCAAGGTGAAGGGCATGTGGTTAATACTTTATTATACCCATGTTTTTGGAAAAAACGGTATATTAAAATCGCCTCCGTTCGTTCGTCCGTCTGTCTGTTACCGCATCTTCTCCTAAACCGCTGAACGGAATTCAGCCAAACTTATGGTATGAAATCACCATTTGATGACGGCGTGCAAGAGTACTGTTATTTTTAACTCCGAGCCCAGGGGCCCTCAGGTGGGGTCAAAAGGTCAAATAAACTAAAAATTCAATTAAACTGTCATTTTGCACATAACTTGGTATATGTAATCGTCTATAAAAGATAAACAACATATCAAACGATTTTTAGATTTCGCAAACTCGAACGTCTGCCCTGGGGCCCAGGGTGGGTGGGGAGGGCGGGATTTGGGGTAATTTTTTTTCATTTTTAGCTCTTCTGGCCTTCGGCCAGCAGAGCTTTGATATGGGATGGTGAGTTGTCCGTCGTCGTCCGTTAACTTTTTCTCGTTAAGACGATAGGGCCTTCATTTTTCATCCGATCTTTAACATGTCGTTAATATCAATGAAAGCTCGAACAAGTTCGGACTAGTAACAGCGGAGTTATGGCCCTTGATTTAGTTAAAAGTGCTTGTTACGACGATAGGGCCTTCATTTTTCCCCGGTCTTTCCAAAATTTTACCAGATTGTTAATATCAATGAAACTTCGGACACGTTTTAAAACCAGCCAGCTTTGACCAGTAACAGCGAAGTTATGTTCCTTGATTTAGTTAAAAACGCTATATTTTGCCTTGTTAAGACAATAGGGGTTGGATAGGGTGGGCGGGGGGACCTGTGAGAATAAGACATGGGTATTTACGACGGCCATGCCGTCAAATTAGTTCTAGTTATTTTTAGCTCTACTGGCCTAGGGCAAGCAGAGTTTATGGGATGGTGTGTTGTCCGACTTCCGTCGTCTGTCCGTCCGTCCGTTAACTTTTACCTCGTTAAGTCGGACGGGCCTTCATTTTTCATCCGATCTTTACCAAACTTTAACGGAGTGTTAATATCAATGAAAGCTCGGACAAGCTAAAAAACCAGCCAGTTTGAACCAGTAACAGCGGAGTTATGGCCCTTGATTTAGTTAAAAATGATATAATTTGCCTCGTTAAGACGATAGGGCATTCATTTTTCATCCGATCTTTACCAAACTTAACCAGATTGTTCATATTGATGAAATCTTGGAGAAGCTAAAAACAGCCAGATCGGACCAGTAACAGCAGAGTTATGGCCCTTGATTTAGTTAAAAATGCTATATTTTGCCTCGTTAAGACGATAGGGCCTTCATTTTTCATCCGATCGTTACCAAACTTTACCAAATTGGTAATATCAATGAAAGCTTGGACAAGTTTGAAAAACAGCCAGATGGGACTAGTAACATATGAGTTATGGCCCTTGATTTGGTTTAAACTGCTATATTTTGCCTCGTTAAAACGATAGGGCCTTCATTTTTCATCAGATCTTTACCAAACTATAACAGAGTGTTAATATCAATGAAAACTCAAATAATTTCGAAAATCAGCCAGATGGGACCAGTAACAGTGGAGTTATGGCCCTTGATTTAGTTAAAAATGCTATATTTTGTCTCGTTAAGACAATAAGGCCTTCATTTTTCATCCGATCTTTACCAAACTTTAACAGATTGTTATTATCGATGAAAACTCGGACAAGTTTGAAAACCAGCCATATTGGACGTGTAACACCGGAGTTATGGCCCTTGATTTAGTTAAAAATGCTATATTTGGCCTCTTTAAGACGATAGGGCATTCATTTTTCATCCGCTCTTTACCAAACTTTATCAGATTGTTAATATCGATGAAACCAGCCAGGTCGGACCATTTACACTGGAGTTATGGCCCTTGATTTTCTGAAATGTGCTATATTTTGGCCCCATTAAGACGAAAGGGCCTTCATTTGGCCGGATTTCAGTGAAACTTTTCAGGGATGATCAGTACCAAGCCTAGTTGTTCATATCATCACCATGTTCCGGTTGAATGATTTTGGCAGAGTTATGGCTCTTTAAAGGTTTTAATACACCAACTTTGTCCTGACTAGTTCTCCTGAACCCCTGGCTGGATTTAAACAAACCTTTTTAGGGATGATCGGTTCCTGGTCTAGTTGTGCAAATCATTGCCATGTTCCGGTTGAATGATTTTTTGGCAAAGTTATGGTCCTTTAAAGGTTTTAATACACAAACTTTGTCTGGACTAGTTCTCCTGAACACCTCTCCAGACTTCAATAAAACTTTGCAGGGATGATCAGCATCAAGCCTAGTTGTGCATGTCATCATCGCGTTCAGATTTTTTGGCGGAGTTGTGGCCCTTTAAATGTTTTTGATACACAAACATTTTCCGACTAGTTCTCCTCAACTCCCGTCTGGATTTCAACGAAACTTGACAAGGATGATCAATATCAAGCATAGTTGTGCATGTCATCGACATATTCCGGTTCAAAGATTTTTGAAAGAGTTATGTCCCCTTATACATAACTTTATCTTTAGCCAGTAGAGCGTCCACAGGCCCTCTTGGGCCTCTTGTTTTGTTTTGCTCCTTATTAATGCCATTGCATATTTATCTTAAATCTGATGACGTCAGAAGAATTGCAAATTAAAATGAACTGAAGTCATACAAACTTGTTTTCACCATAGATGGAACTGTTTTAAGGATGTATGACCAGGCCCAGTACATTTGCAGTCATAAGATAACATGCAAAACAACATTTTCATTATTATAAAACTAGGAGTGATGTTGAGATGATATTGGTATATTCGCTCTTGACATGGTTGGTATTTGTGGCAGATCAGTACCAACAAACAGATGTTTGTGTCACTTCAGTGCAAGTGCTACTATAATAAAGTCTGTTACTAACCAAGCCCAATTATTTAAATGAAATATTTAATAAGTTGTATGTTCGATGCATACAGGTGTTAAGAGTCTGTTTTTTTCCCACATGAGTGCTAGTTTGTTATTGAATTTATTTTAAACAAGTTGTCAAAATAGATTTAATGTAACGCTTTGTCGAGAACCATATACATTTTACCAACACATATCAAATGTTTCCGTGGCCGTGGTGGTAACGACGTTGCGTGGTAAACCGTCTTGTCTCGCACCGCTGCGGGTAAGAATCCCATTGGAAGCCCGACTTGTCAATTCTTACACATGGCGGGAGGTTACAATACTGGTTCTACCCAGGAAAAGTGGATGCTCTGCCTCCATCACAATAAAGCAGCCATCATATATAACCTTACATGTGTTGAAAATGACGTAAAATACTGTACAAACAAACAAACAAATCATTGATTCAGTAATAGATTATCATGAATGTGAGATTCTATTCACTGAACCCAAAATGTGTGCATTAACTTGTGAATAATCGAAATACAAACCTTTTTATTACAGCCAAGACCACAAGTTATTTAACAAATTATAATGATATCTGATTCAGTCAGGGAACTTTTGAAAAACCATCACCATAAATGGTGATGATGTTTCATCACATCATAATCAAATACGCAAACTCGCTACCATGCTACAAGTCCGATCTATTTCACGTCGCTATGTTTATCACCGTTATTGTTGCCTGTTGGTATGATGATATTATTTTTGAAAATGTAACAAATGAATTGAATGTTGTTTAACGGCTCATCAACACAGTATAGGTTATTTAGAGCCGCCCCAGAGAGAGGGGAAGGATACATAGGAATCCGGGAACCTGCCCTACTCTTATTATCGAATAGATTCCTATGGTTCTTTAACGTGCTCGGAGGATAGACCGATACACGGGACCGCCCGGTTTACGTCCCCATCCGACGGACGAGGCTAAGGTAAAGTGTCTTGCCCAAGAACACACCGACGGAACTCAGTGGCACCACGGAGGATTGAACCCGGGGCCTCCGGTTACAAATCCGCCGCGCTACCGACTGCGCCACGCCAGCCCCTATGTAACAAATGAATGAAGAATGAAAGATAATGGAAAATCGTGACCATGAGAATAAGTGTTTATGATTAAACATCATCAACATTTAAGGTGATGGTTTTTCAAAGTTCCCTGACTGTGATTACAGGCATTTAACTATACTTTTTTCAGGCAAATCACATAAGCTGTCTTCAAGACTACTCCGAAGTCGAACTCCCGCTCTGCGAAATGTACGAAAAGGTATGCGGAACTTCCCTCAAAGAAACGATCCTATGAATAATAATTATCGAAATGATGATAGAGCCCGGCGGTTATCGTCTGAATCGGGAACCAGAAACAGCAGTTACAATTACCGGAGCGGCCAAGAGATGGCAAAGACAAGGCGGTCAAGCGGAGCGAGCAACGAGAGAGGGGAGCGGTTGTCGGTAGACGCGGGTAGGAAACCAATCAAAGATATAAGTGCAGATGAAAAGACGAGAGAAATACAGAAGATTCTGACCATGGATGACCCGGAAGAACAAGTTGCCCGGTTCCTGGCGCTGGTGAACCCTGACAATCTGAATGACATTAAAACTGCTGATGGTTCCCTAGCTCAGGTTTGTAAAACCTTTTGAGTATTAACTTTCCTATTTGTTGTCGACCCTTACTGTTACAGATAAAATCAGATGTAATATTATGTACATTATGACTTCTTTTCTGTTAATCCAAGGTTCCTGATGTTGTAATGTCCTAAACAGCTACAGAAATTCTTAAATACTATTTTTAAGCACACAATTGTAGGGGAATCTCAGTTCCAGAATTCTTAAATATTACTTTTAAACACACAAGTGTAGGGGAATCTTAGTTCCAGTTTAATATAGATAGGTAGAAAAGTTATTTATTGATTATTGATATGTATACCTCATGGGTAGGGTATTTCAACCATACTTATAGTTTGTAAGTTTTAATGGGACACTTGTTATATTTGTTGCAATACAATCAACGTTTTATAATAGTAATATTCACAAAACAATTTGTTTTGAACCATTTACATTCTTCCTGATAATATTTTCAAATTTTCTAAAAGTTCTACAAACAATCAGATTTAAGGTCACATTTTAGATTGTCAGGTACATAATATATATATACTTATGTGTAGGTTCATTCAGACCAGTGTGGCAGATGTTGTGTGGAATGGGAACAGTGGCATGATGTCTAGTAGTTAGAAAATTAAGACTTCCTGCACAATACAAGATGGCCACCAAGGCTGAAAAATGACTAAACAATAGTTTGTGCCAACTCTTCTAGTTCATAGAGAATTAGAATTATTGGAACGATGTATACATTATGTGTATAAACAACATGATGGAGACATGTAGACTCCCCCCACCCCCACACACACACACCTTTAAACTTGTTTATTATGTGTCTTAAAAATCGTTATTCTTTAAACTAGTTTTAAAATGTGATTTTATTTTTCTTCTTGATCAGGATGTTGGAGAGGTGTCCGCAGAACTGACAGTGGACAACTATGAAGAAGTTGAGATGGAAATAGACTCGGATCCAGAATCTCCAGGTATTGTGCGCTTGAACATTCAAGGGTGTAACTTTTATAAGTTATTTTTGAAATAACTGAAGCAAGTTATTTTCAAGAACAAAATTATTTCCCTTTGCCACAGTAAGAGTTTATTCCTCTTCCTTTTGGTAAAATAATTTATCTACGATACTTTCTTAAGAAATGATTTTGTCTTAATAAAACTTGCTGCTGCAGTAATATTAAAGCCCAAGCAATAAATCCTTTCAACAGAAAACTTGACAATCTAATTGAATATTGATGCACCATTAGGTATGATTGCTCTAGAGTCAATTAATTATCAATTTTGTCACGTAGCATGTACCATCTTTATGAGCTTGCGTAATCGATTTTTAAACATTGCGTAAAACAAAGATAAAAGAAGCAGGGAAAATAGTGTATGTTTATACAACATTACGTAAAACAAAGATAAAAGAAGCAGGGAAAATAGTGTATGTTTATACAACATTGCGTAAAACAAAGATAAAAGAAGCAGGGAAAATAGTGTATGTTTATACAACATTGCGTAAAACAAAGATAAAAGAAGCAGGGAAAATAGTGTATGTTTATACAACATTGCGTAAAACAAAGATAAAAGAACCAGGGGAAATAGTGTATTGTTTATACAAGAAAATTCTGGATTTAATATAAAACATTTTAAAATAGAAGAAAATTAATGAATATCTGAAAACTTATTTTGAAAAAAACACCCAAAACTGTAGTAACCTAAAAAGTTAATACACCCCTGACTGTTGAAAATAAAGGTTTATTTTAAAATTAAGGCCAGAATAAATAGATATGTTTATCTGACAATCTGCCCAACCTTTTTTTTGAATAAATATTTTTAGTTCAACTTAGCCGAAGGTTTTCAAAGGTGAGCTATTAGAACCACCCTTTGACCTTAATGTTTGCGATAATTCACCGTAAACGATGTTCTATTTCTTAAATAACACTCACAATGTTGAGACAGAACGACCAATCAAATCACAGGAAATCAGTAGAGTTGATGATCATAAGTAGGACACATATTTCCATTTGTCTTGCATGTTTTTGTAGGAAAGTTTTCATGAAAATATTTTTTATTTACTTACCCATTTAGTAGCGGTAACTGTGTGTATACTTCAGGATTGATGAACCCAGAGGACGAATTATTATTTGAACCTGACGTCTACAGTGCAATGCAACCGATGTATATGGTAAGGCCAATGTTCAATATTTAAGTATTTTAACTATGGGCTATTCCATTAAAACATACCCGGGACCCCAGGACAGCAATTTAATAAAAAATCTGTGGGTGAACCCTATTTGAAATGTGTTTCTATGCCTGGGTGGTTTAAAACGAATTTTGCATCTATGCATGGGTGTAATTTTGAGGATCGTGATATTTTCACACATCGCCGTGAAAATGACCGCGAACGCCGCCCGGACACTCTCGGGACAATCAAACTTCTCAAACTAAAACCCAACAAGAAGTCGTGTTTTATTGTGTTTAACGTTTTTTGTTGAAAATCAAAAAATGCTCTCCCTTGATTAAGTTCATCAATTTGAAAGCGCGCACTTCATTGGTTGATTACATGATTTAAACCAATCGCATTACAGCTTTCATATTGACATTGAGTGGTCACGCAAATTTGTCACATTGGACAGAAGAAGAAAGATCACTCGAATATTAATAGTTTGAACGGTGATTTCCTTTTCATATTCTTATTTTTCGATGAATTGCTGTATAATCTTTTTCTGTTTTAGCAAGTTTGTATCATACAAAATGCTTGTCAGGCTTATTCACAAATGCAAGCTGCTAAATAACACCAGGAACGAGCACCTGTTTTGGATGGTTTAATTTGCGGGACCCGGTACTGTTTTTGACGTGATTTGCGGCGCGATCATAAAACTGTAGAAGAATATTGTTTTTAGCTCTACTGGCCCTTATGGGATGGCGATATGTCCGTCGTCCGTCCGTCGTCTGTTAACTTTTGTCTCGTTAAGACGATAGGGCCTTCATTTCTCATCCGATCTTTACCAAACTTTAACAGGTTGTTAATATCAATGAAAGCTTGGATAAGTTCGAAAGCCAGCCAGATCGGACCAGTAACAGCGGAGTTGTGGCCCTTGATTTAGTTAAAAATGCTTTATTGCTATATTTTGTCTCGTTAAGACGATAGGGCCTTCATTTTTCATCCGATCTTTACCAAGCTTTAACAGGTTGTTAATATCAATGAAAGCTTGGACGAGTATGAAAACCAGCCAGATCGGACCAGTAACAGCGGAGTTATGGCCCTTGATTTAGTTAAAAATGCTATATTTTGCCTCGTTAAGACGATAGGGCCTTCATTTTTCATCCAATCTTTACCAAACTTTATCATATTGTTAATAGCAATGAAAGCTCCGACAAATTTGAAAAACAGCCAGATTTGACCATTTAACAGGAGTTGTGGCCCTTGATTTTCTGACAAATGCTATATTTTGGCCTCGGTAAGATGAAAGGGCCTTCATTTGGACGGATTTCAGTGAAACTTTTCAGGGATGATCAGTACCAAGCCTAGTTGTACATATCATCACCGTGTTCCGGTTGAATGATTTTGGTGGAGTTATGTCCCTTTAAAGGTTTTAATACACATACTTTGTCCAGACTAGTTCTCCTGAACCCCTGTCCAGATTTAAACAAAACTTTTTAGGGATGATCAGTTCCAGGTCTAGTTGTGGAATTCATCACCATGTTCCGGTTGAATGATTTTTGGCAGAGTTATGGCCCTTTAAAGGTTTTAATACACAAACTTTGTCTGGACTAGTTCTCCTGAACCCCTTGCCAGATTTCAACGAAACTTTACGGGATGATCAGCACCCAGCCTAGTTGTGCATAACATCGTCGCGTTCCAGTTAACCGATTTTTGGCAGAGTTATGGCCCTTTAAAGGTTTTTGATGCAAAACATTTTCGGGCGAATTCCCCTGAACCCCTGGCTGGATTTCAGCTGAACTAGACAAGGATGATCAGTATCAAGCCTAGTTGTGCATATCGTCGCCATATTCCGGTTGAATTATTTTTGGCAGAGTTATGGCCCTTTAAAGGTTTTAACAGACAAACTTTGTCCAGATTAGTCTCTTCTGAACTCCTTGCCGGATTTCAGCGAATCTTGGTGGGGATGATCAGTACCAAGCCTAGTTGCACCTGTCATTGCCGTGTTCTGGTTGAATGAATTTTGGCAGAGTTATGACTCCTTAAAGGTTTTAATACACTAACTTCATACAGACTAGTTCTCCTGAACGTCAGGCTGGATTTCAACAAAACTTGGCAGGGATGATCAGTTAGTACCAAGCCTAGTTGCGTGTGTCATCGCCATGTTCCGGTTGAATGATATTATACATAAACTTTATGTTTAGCCAGTAGAGCATCCACAGGCCCTCTTGGGCCTCTTGTTTGTTATTTGTTTGTTATTTGATGCAGTGGATAAATAAAAGGAAAATAGAAGTTTTTTTTTAATCTATTTAAGTGGGGCTGAAATTCAGCCTCTTACCAATTGCGAAAAAATACCCTGGGTAAAAATATTCCCAATGTAAAAAAAAAAAAAAAGTATGTTGTATGTTAAAATCATTTGCTAAGTTCAATACCTGATTGATATTATACCTAAAGCATACATTTTAATAAACGGTTTCTCTTTAAAAACATTCCCTTAAGAAAATCATGCTCTTTTTTCCCCAATTTTGACAATCTCGTAATTTTTTTTCCCAAAATCAGCTGGCCTAGGACTAGTCCCAATTTGCTGACTCAGTGGGGCTAGAACCACTTACGTTCTTCAAGCAGTTGTCATGTTTGTATTAGTTCATATGTACATTGAATATATATGTAGTTCAATATAAATAAAAAAATAAAATCAATGGGTGGGTGTATTTTAGCCAGCTTAAATTCTGTATGTGGGTCTTGCAAACTCAATTTTGCATCTATGGGGTGGTTGGTCAATTTCAAAAATGCCTTCTTGGGTGTCTCATGTACGTTTTAATGGAATAGCCCTAGGGAAACAATTCTTTCAAACATATGAAATTGGGGTTTAAGGTCTTGTTAACACATCATATGAGATTTTATTATATACTTTCCTGTGAAACAGTGGATTTCATGATTAAAATAAAACCTTATATTTCACATGTGAAATACCGAAATGACGTAATGCCGCTGTTGACGTTGTTTACATTATTGACGTCATTGTTTTGGCGCATTATGTTTTTCTGCATAAGTTTCAAGGTTGTGAGTATATGATGAATAGAATATTTGTATGTTTGTCGTGAATATAGGATTTATTTTCATCTGGAAGTGAGGAAACTCGCATATTTTCACTCATGCTAAAGCACTCGTGAAAATAAAAGTTTTCTCACTTCTCGATGAAAATAAATCTTACACTCCAAACAAACAAATATCCTCTATATTGGGACAGAACCTCAGTGGAGATGAGATGAAGGATGAGGTTTCCCATCACACATGCCTTCACAAGGGAGCAAACAGATTTTCAGAAAGAAAAAATATATAGGTGTTAAGGCTTAAAAGAAAAAGGTGTTTGTTTCCGCTAACCCGACCGACCCTATTAACTTTTTTTATTGCAAAAAAAAAAATTTTTTTTTAAAAGTTGAACCCATGAACCAAGGTTTCATATGGAGATAAAAAATAAAAATTAAAAAAATATTCCTCCAGTGAGATTTGAACCCACGACCCCTGGGGTTTCCAGTGTACATTACCAAATATTGAAAAAGAGCCATAACCATGTATTATCTAGGTAGTAATACCTTCCCCAGTATTTTTTATCATATTAAAAGTGTTTTTTCATTAACAAAAATAAGGTCATTAATAATAAAAAAATAAATAAAAAAATAAAGTTTTGCCTACCTACCTACCTACCCTATTTATTTTTTTTTGAAGCCGTTCGAGGAAAAAAAACTCTTTTTTTTGGCCTTATAAAGTATATATTTGATATACTAGTATTTATGAATGGTTTATGTTTTTATTCATCGGCTCATAATCCTGTTTACTAACATTATGATTTGATTATATTTTCAGGCTGTACCTACACCATATGAGGCGTATGACCCTGTATCATGTTGGGCATTGCCACCACAGACAGCCTTTCCAGCTACGCCTCTAGTTGGATACCCCTCGGTACCTCAACCGCCTGCTCCAGGGATATCCTTATCGGATGGTCAACTCTTTTCAATGTACAGTGGTGCCAGCCATCTTCCACATTCCATTATTACTGGGGACATGATACTACCTCCTCTGCCACCACCTCCCCCTCCACCGCCACCTAGTGAACCTCCTCCCAATCCGCCATTGCCTCCCTCACAGCCCCCACTACCCACCAGCCCGCCTCCGCCGTTACCAAAAGAACCACCTCCTCCTCCCCCTCCACCAGAGATGGGGGACATGGATACAGGAATTGTGTACGGTACTGACCTGCACAGTCATGCTGGATCTGTGTATAGTACACAATCGTATATGGAAGCTAGTCCTATGTACAGCACAGTTACTCACCATCGGCCAACATTCTCCGCTTCATACCAGCCAGAGTTATCAAACTCCAGCATGGCTCAGTCGGACATGCAGTCTGGTACGCAGTTTAGCACAGATATGGCACAGTCTGTACCACAGTTTTCTAGGGGATATACAACTATTTCACGTTCATCATCGTACAGCGCGATAGTGCCAAATGAATCATCGTCATTAATAACATTGAGTCAGAATCACAGTCGGACTAGCTTAGATCAGGCTGCTGGGCCTGCGGGAACAACAGACTGGTTCCGTGATGGCTCTTCCGTGTCGCAGAATACAGCGTCTTTCAATCAAATCCTGAATCAGAATGAACATGTACAACACAGTATTAGCAAAATATCACATGCCCCACAGTTGGTAGACAGTCAGCCATTGGATGGAAGTGTTGCGGTGGTAAAGACACAGGATGCAACACAAGACAATGAGGACGGAGAAAATGAGGAGGCGATGTTGAGGGCACAGTTACTTCGCTCGATGGAGAGACGCAAACAAGAGAAGTTGGTGGTATGTTACATGTTGTTTACTGTTGGAACAGATATCAAATGTTTTATTATCTTTCACAAAATGGGCACATGGCAATCCTGATGATGGGTCAGTATATCAGTAACACATCTCAGTTTTGTATTATAATATCTCTTGTGTGAGCCATGTTACGAAAATTTGATAAGTGTGTGGTAAAGCCAAATGACTCTTCTTACATGTATGTGATTTGCAGAAAGCTTCGAGTTGATTTCATTGGCCAAAATAATTATACAGTTGCAATTTGAAAAAGATATAAAAGCAGGAAATAATTGACCTCCAAACATCTTGACATCAGCAAGTTACTCCATACACCTTGAAGTCTCCAGTATAAATGGGAGCCTTGAGTTGTTTTCCCCGAGGATTGGACAGGATTCGAAGATGATCTTAACCTGCTATATATATATATAATGGACTGTTCTTTCTTTAAATTAAGATCATTCCATTTATTTGACAAAGGGGTGTTTTGGGGAAAATGACTGATCAGTAGCGGGACATTGTAAACCCATATCAGCCTTCGAGCTACTCTGGGTTTACAATGGATGCAAAGGCTGTCGTGCTTAGCTGGTTAAGGGTTAATAAATATCACATGGGTTTTTAGACATGCCCATAGTAAAAACTCCAGTAATCATCACCTGGTATGTAATAAGACAATGCATGTAAAATTATAAGTATTATGTACTTGTTGCGAGTGAAAAGATAAACAACACAATAATTATAGTAATAGTTCATGTTCACAAACATGTAACTGACATAAATACGATCTTGTTTCAGAATGCTGTGAGGAGTGAGGGATCATTAACGTTGTCGAGAAGTCAATCACCCAATGTCCCATCTGTGACCGCAGCCAATACCCAGCAGTACCAAAAACATAGTGCTTATCCCAGAATACATCTACTAGGGGTACGTAGCCATAATTATCACATTTATAATGATCCTGAAATGATATTTTCTGTGTCTAATTAATTTAAGGGAAAAGTATTTTAATTCAATTTTTTTTTCGAAAATGACTATAAAAAAAAGTTAAACGATTTTAATGAAGGATATAATCTAGAGGGCTGGCGTGGCGCAGTCAGTAGCGCGGCAGATTTGTATCCAGAGACCCCAGGTTCAATCCCTTACCCTTAGCCTCGTCCGTCGGATGGGGACTTAAACCGGGCGGTCCTGTGTATCGGTCTATCCTCCGAGCACGTTAAAGAACCATAGGAATCTATTCGATAATAAGAGTAGAGCACTGTTCTCGGATTCCTATGTATCATTCCCCTCTCTCTAGGGCGGCACCAAATAACTTATACTGTGTTGATGAGCCGTTAAACAACATTTAATTTAATATTCTCGGCCATGGTCGACTACCCTCGAGTTATTTGTAAATGGTCATAACTACTGTTGATAGAACTTGTTACCTGACCCATGTGAATATAAAGTATATGGCAGTAAAATATGGTTTAAGTAAATTATTGTTAAGCATACCTGGAACCCCAGGAAGGCACTTTTGAAATTGAATACCCACCCATAGATGCAATATAAAGAACCAAATTTTGGAAAGTAGGGCTCACCCAGAGATGTTTATTAAATTACCTTCCTGGGGTCCCAGGAATAACCCTTAACATTGAATGACAGTGATTTAATTCGAAAAATCACTCAAACAATGTTCTGTTTCTGTTTTAATACCCTTAAAATGCAAAAATAGTGTACAACAGTGAAATCTTTCTGGCGTTTTTACGGTATTGTACAAGGTCACCTAATTGTCATGCCCTATCTGACAGGTCATTTGCATGTATTTCAGTGAAATATCATAGATTCTGACAATATATTTCAAAGTAGACTAATAGTACAGGTGTATTAGTATCTTGTTTATAAACTTCAACATACATTTTGTTAACTTTCAGATTTTATCCAAAAGACTCTTCTTGTCTGAACTTTCATGCTGCGTGCCAAAGACAATGGGAAGAAGATTTTTATTGGGCCATGACATTTTTGATAAACTTTATCTTTTTTGGTCTGTCTGATTGACATGCTTATCTGGTTTAGGTGGTCCTTTAATTGTTTCACCACTTGCATTATTAAATGATATTCCTGCATTTTTACAGAATCTTCCCATACATAAACCGGTAGTTATCAACCTTGGTGACGATTCTACAGACGAGGAGGAAGAAAAATCACACGCGGTGCCACCATCTGGTGTTCAAAAGCTTCTTGGCGGTCTTGATATGTTCTTAAAACAAGCCCGACGCTCATCAGAGGTAAACAGTAATTTCCAAATGTCATTTTCACACTTATTTAAGCAATAAACAACCATTTTTACACTTATTTAAGTGTATAAGAGGTAAGCAACAATTTGTGTTGTCTTCACACTTTTTCAAGGGTAGATAAACGTAGAACTATACTTACTATGTTTTATTCACACATTTGGATTGAGATACTTTTGTGAAACAATGTGCTTATCTCTGGTTTTAACGGTAATCCGAGCCTTCTCTGACCCTAAAAGCCTTTTTTTTTGGTGCCCTTTTGTGCCTTTTTACACGAAATATCAAAATCGTAAAAAGGGCTGGTAAGGTCAGAGATGGCTCGGATTAGTTGGACGGCTGCCCCATCCATATGTCCGTCCGTCTGTGCCGAAAATGTTGTCCGGACTCTGACTCTGACTTGGGTAATTGTTATCCAATCCTCCAAACTGAGTCAGATTGTATATGGGCACAATGTCTCAGCCAAGTTTGATTTCCAGCCCCGTCATCTACGTAATTCCAAATGCATATAATGTTACGTCTGTTCGTCCAGGCCCCCTGTCCATCCATTCACCTTTTAAATGGATTATTTATCATTGAATAGTTATAAATTTGTTTAAAAATGTTATACAAATGATGGATAGGCATAAAGTGTTACCTATCTATCAGTCGAGCGAGCCACAGTCGTATGGAAGGGCATATACTATTCAAAAATTATTTTTGAAGCAATAGCAGGAGCATCCATGTCCTAGGGACACATTTCCAGTTTAAAGATTATGTAGCGCATAATGATCTACTGTTCATGTAGTTTCAGAATGGAAACGAAGTCCCCGCTGCTGTAAGGGAAGAGGAATTGAGGCAGCAGCTTGTGAAGAGAAAGGAGATCCAGAAGAGGAAATATGAAGAAAATATGTTGAAACAGAGGTAACGACTATTACTTGAAACATGTATAGGACCCCAAGAAGGCACTTTTGAAATTGAACACACAAACTTAGATGCAAAACCGAGTTTAAAGAACCAAATTTCGTTAAAGTTCACCCATAGATGTTTTTTAAGTTGCCTTCCTGGGGTCCCAGGTATGTTTCATTGGAATAGCCCTAAAACACGAACTACAGAAAAGCTTATGCGGTAAACAATGATTAATAGAATTGGGAGTGTTTGTAAACGTTTGCCAAGAATGGATAATCAGCACTACCTTTCCGTATTTTAGGCAAGGTTATGCATAATGGTCATATTTGAAAAGCTGCAAGATACTTGGAACAGAGTATATTTCATTACAAAACATTATATACATATAAATATGTGAGATAAACAGCATCTGTTTGCTTAAATGTCTTCATTTGAATGTCACAATTCCACATAACTCCCTGGATGAGTAGAATCATCCATATCTAACCAAATTATTATATGTTTTACACCTGACAGGATTCAACATGACAAGTGTGTAAGGGATGTTTAAATTGCTTTATAGTTATTCTTTTTCTATTCTATGGAAAGCACATGGAAGATATTGATGATCGGAGAATATGAATGCATTATGTTCGGAGCCTCAGTCAAGATCTTCCCTCTTTATTTTCCCGTTGTTTATATTCCATAAAATATGTTAAACACTTCAGTACACATGATTATAATATCACATTTCTACAAATCAACTTTGTATAGATTTCTGATTTGCCAATATGCCACAACATTTTACAACTCTGGAAACAAAGTTCTAAAAAAGCTTTAAACTGTCTCTGCGAATCCATATTTTCAACATGTATTTAAATTGTTTCAGAAATATTGTGTATAATTGATAATATAATATAGTTTATATACCAGTACTGTAAATTATTTTGTTACAGTGAGAGCATTACAAAGGACCAGATACTGTTGAAAAGCCTCGTAACTCGAGCGTCCAAGTACTCACAGAACGTTAAGGTGTCAGAGGTCAAGGTCGTGCAACTGAACGAACAGTTGGCACAACTAAGTGAACAGCTGATTGCAGCTGAGAGAGTAGCCTCCGCCAATAAAGATGCTCTGGAAAAGGCAAAAAAACAGGTAAACTAGCTCATTCGACCACATGCATTCAGTGACCAATTGTCTTATGTGACCGTTTTTGGGTCTCCCCGAACGGTTTCCTTCTATATTTTAGTACATTAAGCGACTTGCCTAACGGGACCAACGACACCTTTTTTCACACCAAATATCAATAATTTTGACCATTAAGCGACCGCTAATGAGATTAGTGGACTATCAAGTCGTAAATTATTGTCTTGATGTGTCCAGATTTGATAATCACTCCTTTATTTGCTGCTATCAGGTGCAAACAACATATTTTGACGCAAGACAGTCAAAGCAATCGCAACATTCTCGGTAATTTCTGATTAAAATATTAGCCGAGTGTTCTTGTTGATCGTTCTCGTGAGATTCAAGATAATAATTGACCTTGACTTTTGTAGCGAAAACAAACATGACTTTTATTTCACTCGCGCAACCGTAAAATTAATCAACAGACAACCATTCCACTAGATAATTCAAATTCAGATACGTTTTTATATTCGTTCTGTTCTTTGGCCATTTTAGTAAGCGATCATTTTCAGACACACCCTTGAGTAGTTGCTTAATACAAGTTTGACTGTATTGAATATATATTTTCACAGTGATTTAATTTTATAACAAATCTATTTAGTTTGATTATTAAATTTCATTATGACATATAGTATATATTTCATTTTCATATCCTAATTTAAAGTTTTCTATTTGTGAAACCATATCTATACCTGGCCAAATAGTCAAATTTAAAAATTATGAATTGACCTTTAAGGAAGAGTCGTTCATGGGTATCCTGTGCTGATATAGAATTCCTACCCTATATAAATGTTCTGATCAGAAACGTGTCTTTTTTACCAAGGTTCCAGTTGATACAGTTGTAGTCAAACACATGCAATCTTTCAATGTATACGGCTGGACCAAACACCCCTTGACTATATGAAAACCACCCAAGATATGAAAAACACCCAACTAAGAAAAACACCCAAGATTCCTCCTGATAAATGTGACCATGAGCCCAATCAGAGCTCTAGATAAATGCGTTTCTGCGTAATTTACGAAAATATATAAGCAGATAAATGAGCCAAATAGTGCAAAAGATTTCACTCTATGCATATTAAAAATGTAAAAAAAATATATAGGAAAAACACAAAATATTTATTTTCACGCATAGCGAAATATAAATAAACATCATTTTACATTCTGCCAATCTCCATCTTCAGAATTTATGTTTAGTTCTATTTTCAAACTGTTCCATACTTGTCACTTGTGCAGTTTGTTAACAGCAAAACTTGCTTCAATTTGTTTTGCCAGGCAAGACTGGTGAAGGACAGACTTCTGAAGAAGAAGACAGACTATGAAGATCTGCAGAAGTGCTTGCTGGACGAGGGACGTGGGCTGTACGGTAATCAGTACAAAATCGAATCGGGAGGATCACCTGTGAAACGGGTTGTGTCATCTACAAACATTCCTGTTATCACATTACAGGACTCTACAGTTACCTCACAGGTAAATAAGAACGATGGTAAAAAATACAAGTTCACTGCAAGGATAACTGTTGTTAAGTATTGTTTGGGGCGCTTGTTTCAGCCAAAGTTTTTTCTGCTGTAGCTTGAGCAATTTAAATAATACGTACATCAATTATATATCATTAGAACTGGTATTTTTGGTGGTAAATAAAAAATACCTTGGTTTTGAAAATCGGTTGAGAAAAAAATATTTTACAGCCCAAATGATTTTTTGATGGGGCTTTTCCCATGTAAATTCCTTTGTTGGTGGGACTGCAAAAAATCGAGAAATTTCAAATAACTTCAGTTATCTTTCATGGTTTGCTATAAAACTTTTAGGGTGTCTTAATTTATGAATACTATGAATATTCATGGGGGATTTAATTTCGTGGATTTCGAGGTTGATCGAACCACGAAATAAAATCCCCACGAATGTTTAATGTCCAGAAGTTTGAATAATGTGTACATAAATGGCCTTGATTCGGAATCCATTATGTACAGTACCGCATAGCAGTTTTGCACTCTTCATTTAGTCAATAATTACTGAATCAGGTTGAATGTCGTCAGGAAAAAAGGTTTATGTATTTATTAAAGTTTTATTTTGAAAATAAAAAACAACTTGAGTGTTTGTTTTAAACTTTTCGAAGTCAGTATGCTGATGTACGACGCTCGCAGTTGTGTACTGGTAAATCGTTCGCGAATGGTGTTGACGTGTGTTATCGTTGACGTCAGTTACTGAGTGCTTAGTATTATTTAGTATTATTTGTTCGACAGCTGGGTGGGTTCCCAATGAATTGAACACGGAAATTATCTGTTATATTTTATCAACAAGAACATACTTGAAACGGACATTAATAAAAAAAATCATATTTTGATTGGCCGGGATAAAATGTGAGTAAATAAACCAGTCAAACGTGCGTGGTATGCATGACCGATTACTAGAATACACAGGAAATAATTAGTAAGGTTTAATAAGCCATGGTTAATTGGGAGATTTGACATCCAACAGGAAATGTGTGACGTAATCGCCAGATAGGTCTGCCAGATGTTTTCCACTACCGGTAGGCTAACATAGATAATTTACGGATATTTTATTTATTTTTTTCAAGAAAGCAAAAATGCGTGAAATTACATTCTCTCGAAATTGTCTATTTGGAAAGAACCTCGAAATTAAATGCCCATGAAATTAAATGATTCCACAGTATCCGACAATTCAAAACTATTTTTGGATAAAAATTCTAAAAAAAAAAAATCCAAATTTTCATGCAGCATAATTTTGCATTGAAAATGCTCCATCTCCATAAAAAAACAACTTTCACTCATGAATGTTTTATTTCTCAACCGATTTTGAAAAGTAAATCATTTTTATTTACCAGTAAAATGTCTGTCTCACTGATATGAATTTTGTCTAAAAAGTACGAAAAACCTTTAGTTGAAACAAGCCCCCCAAACAATAGTACAACTGTTCTCTCAGGCATCTGTGGGGAAAAGGTGTGCCTCTTCACGAACATGTTTGTATTAGCTTTCATTGAAAAGAACTTCAAAAAGATTGTGTGTAATTTAATATTAAAGACATTTTATATCAGCATCATTGATAGCATTCTGATTTTAACATAGCCTATTCAAAAATACATAAGGTAGTCCAGTGGATAGCACATTCTACTCTGAATGCAGAGATCACAGGGTCCACAGAATTCTGTGAATCCTCCCTCTCTCACGGGGTGGCTTTACATAACCTCAACAGTGTGTTGAGGCATTGAACAACAATTCAACTCCGTAATATATACAGGATATTTGTCTGTTTTGAGTGAATATAGGATTTATTTTCATCGAGAAGTGAAAAAAAAAACATTTTCACGAGTGCTTTAGCATGAATGAAAATATTTGTTTTCTCACTTTGAGATGAAAATAAATCCTATATTCACAACAAACCAACAAATATTCTATTTATTACATACTCACAACCCACAAAACAATGACGTCAATAACATCAACAACGTAAACAACGTCATCAGTTGCGTGACGTCATTTTGAGTGAAAATTATATTTTCACATGTGAAATATAAACAATGAAAATATAAGGTTTTATTTTAATCATAAAATCCACTATTTCACTGGAATGTATATAATACATTTGTATATGAAATCAGTTTCAGAAAGGTATTCAACCCCAGAAGCAAGTGAATGAGCATTTGAGAATAACCATAGAAAACAAATTAAAACCAATTGATGCACCACCTGTGAAACAGAAGATGTCTAAAGGAGACATAGTGAAAGAAAAGGCTCGTCTACAGCTCTTGGCTTTGGAATATGAAAGCAAGATCAGAGAACTGAAAAAAATAAAGTCAAATCTTAGTGAAAACAGGGCCTTAAGAACTACAATTAAAAAGGAGGAAAGTAAAGTTAATGTGCAAGCGTTAGTACCAAAAGACAATCAAGAGGCAATCAATAAAAACATACTATGCCTAGAGAAAATTGAGTTGGGTTCAGATCCGATAGATCTGACCAGCGAGGTTGAGGAGCGGCAGAATAAGCGACGACGATCGTTGATGGAGATGAATCCAAGTAAGCGTCCGGACCTCAAGATGAAGTTGAGCACGAGTCGGAGTATCAGCAGCGAGGAAAAGGAGAACCACGTAGAAATCAAAATGCCAGAAGGGAAAAACCTGCTCCGGATCCTGCGGCTACAGGTAAGGAGGGAGGAAAATTAATGTTTAGATTCTGGGATTGCACAATATAAGACTAGAGTGGATGGGTATTATGTTTATCACTCACCAACCAATTATTGTTTGATTCGGGAATTAGATAAAATTGGAGTTGAGTGGGTGCCCACTTTTATCCCCCAACCAAAAGTTTTGCAGGGTATAGCGATTGCCAGGGCGTCTGTCTGTCTGCAGAATGGATCTTATCTGCTTTGACAGTAACTTTAAAACGGAGAGAAGAATTTGAATTTAAATTATGTACACTTAAGTAAATTTGAAAACGCAACACAGTATTTTTTGAATTTCTAGTGATGTTAAATTTAAAAAGAGTCCTCGTGCAAAATGTTTGTTACTGAAAGAAGTAGAACAAACCTTATGCAACTGTTTATTGCCATATGTTAACCTTTGGGTGAAAGACTCTTGTACTCTTGTACTCTTGTAAAATACAATCTTGATTTTAACCAAAAAAAAACAGAACTAAAAATAATCGAAATTAAAAAATGTTGCATTTTCAAATGTACTGAGTAAGTATATAACTCTAAACTGTTCAAGGAGTAAATATTGGTAAATACAAGAACTTAGTGGCCTAAATGTGCCTTTTTGTTATATAAAACATTCATATATGAATATAATTTGTGTTTCCTTTAATTCAATTTTCATTTCAGAGCTTACCTTAAATACCATCTCTTACAGGTCTATCTCTTGAAGGGGCACATGGCAATCCTGATTTTATAAAAACTCACGGTCTCTCATTAGTTTTCCTACATAAAATAAGATTATATGCAAGAATTTAATTTCAGTGTTTAATAAACACTTCAAGATTGCTGTGCGTGTCCTTTTAAAGTTTTTTTATAAGCTCTTTCTTTTATCAAATATAAAAGTTGTTCGCATTAGGTATCGCTAGCTCCATCTTCTTGTCAAATCAATATAATATTCATAAACTTTTTTTTTTATTCATAAACTTTTATTAATTTTGTTGTTTTATATTAGTTAATTATTTTTTGACTTTTCAAAAAATTAGAGATCCGGGGTAGATGAAGAGTTGAAGAAATTATGTCAACACACTGTGGACCACAGCAACTCTCACGAATATCCAGCTCTCATCCCAAAACCACAGCAGGTATGTTATCATGCTTTATAGTTCATAAAAACATTCTTTCTATAATTCACTTTCATATAGTAAAATCCAAATGTTTTGGGTTGAGTAAAATCAGGGGAGTTAAGAAGAACAAAAACCTGAACAATAATTATACCCCCGCTTTCACAAAGTGAAGTGGGGCTATGTAGGAATCGCATTGTCCGTAACATCGCGACACGTGTCCTGTAACACATTTTTGTCCCATCGCGTAACACTTTTATTACTAGCATTTCTCAAGCAGTTTTGAATGGGTTGTTCCCGGACTTCATATACTCATAACAACTGATGACCTTATGTCCCTCTACATCACCCATGGTTGATTGCCTAATTTATTACAGAATTATGGCCCTTTGTTAGACTTAAAATAAAAAAGCTGCAGTGATAGTTCTAGTTTTACTTGGACCTCTGATCCATGCTCAGCTTGTGCTTGTGAGGAGGGATGGTGGTTGGTTTTGGTAGCCTGTCATAATGGATCCTGTTTCCTCTGGGTACTCACAGGGCTAGAAATTAATATTTTTAGTTTACTACCGGTCTAGTAGTTGGGTAAAATCACTAGACCTGCTCAAAATTTAGCCCAATATAATATTCAACAGAAAATACAATTTTAATTCAAGTTTCGGTTTTTACCTATAGGCATGCATTTATTGAAACTTTTGAAAATATCAGGTTTTTAAAAGACCTGTTAGGTTAGACAGTCTGTCACTACACAATCTATCGATTTATAATTTATTTCTTATTTGAACAATTTTTGTTACTATCCCATCGGACTACCCAGACAAACATTTGTTAGCCCGGCAGCATTTTTGCTAGCCTCGGGCTGCAGGACTAGTGCTAATTTCGAGCCCTGACTCATTGTAACATCAAATAGGACTCCGGAACTAAAGTGTGTTGGTGCAGTAAAAAATACTTGAAAACAATTAAGATTATATGATGCAAATCAAGCTAGTGTTCTTGTGGTGGTGCCATTTGATATATACTGAACCAAGCAGCTAACGCACCAGTAGACAATACCTTTAATATCTCAATAATAACAAATAAATCGAAAACAAATTTCATTCTGAACGAGACAAATATCTTGTCAGTAACGACTAAATATAAAAAAAAAGTCAAATTGCTATGTCAGTGAGTCAAAATTTGATTATGCACACACGGGTATAAAATATTCGGGGAAAAAGGTGGTGCATTAGAACTTTGGTTCAGTTTATATAACTTCATTGTTTACATTGCATTATAGTTTAAAATAAATAAAAATTAAGTGTAGGACTTGGTAGGTAATGCTGATAGGACTTGGTAGGTAATGCTGATCAGAGATTATATTATGCGATTTCCCCGTAATCCCGATGTTAACACAATTAAATAAGACACATTTTCACTTTGAAGCCAATTCACAAAGTGGAATGGTCGCTATGTAGGGATCATGCAGTCAGTAACGTCCCGTCACCTAGCGTTACATTTTTGTCGCGTCGCCTAATGTTTTTATTACTTGCAATTCTGAAATAGTAATTAATGGGTTGTTACCCAAAATGCATTTACTCATAACAACTGATGACCTTATGTCCCTCTAAATCATTCATTGATCATTGCCTAATTTATTATAGAATTATGGCCGTTTGTTTGACTTAGAATCCAAAAAGCGGGGAAATTCATCACCTTTGAGTGATAGTTCTAGTATTGAAAATGACTACAGGAAAAAATCTGAATAAATCGATCTATACAGCTTGAGTAATACTGTGTTTTCAGGCTTCCAGTTTACAAGCATACCAAGGGCTCAAAAGGATCCAGAACACCACTATTACTGCAGGGGCAGGCAACTCCAGCTTTGAATATAAAAGTCCACTGTTACATTTGCGCTCTTACAGGTAGGTTTGTGGTTATACAGAAATCCTTGGGTGATAAATCCAACTACACATGTAAATGTCATTATTGTGAAGTCTTGCGGAGTTGGAATATGGAAGAATTATGTCTTGATTTTTATAAGAAATGAGATAACTGAATTACGTCACAGCTTACCAACACATTATGCCCCCGCCAAAATTGGTAGGGGCTTCTTTTACTTGTGAGGGGATCGTCTGCAGTATGTATGTATGTAGGAATGTCAGTTAAGCATCCCACCCAACAAGTGACATAAGTACTGCATACTTACATGTAGGAATGTCAGTTAAGCATCCCACCCAACAAGTGACATAAATACTGCATACTTACATGTAGGAATGTCAGTTAAGCATCCCACCCGACAAGTGACATAAGTACTGCATACTTACATGCAGGAATGTCAGTTAAGCATCCCACCTGACAAGTGACATAAGTACTGCATACTTACATGTAGGAATGTCAGTTAAGCATCCTACCCAACAAGTGACATAAGTACTGCATACTTACATATAGGAATGTCAGTTAAGCATCCCACCCGACAAGTGACATAAGTACTGCATACTTACATGCAGGAATGTCAGTTAAGCATCCCATCCAACAAGTGACATAAGTACTGCATACTTACATATAGGAATGTCAGTTAAGCATCCCACCCGACAAGTGACATAAGTACTGCATACTTACATGCAGGAATGTCAGTTAAGCATCCCACCTGACAAGTGACATAAGTACTGCATACTAACATGTAGGAATGTCAGTTAAGCATCCCACCCGACAAGTGACGTAAGTACTGCATACTTACATATAGGAATGTCAGTTAAGCATCCCACCCGACAAGTGACATAAGTACTGCATACTTACATGCAGGAATGTCAGTTAAGCATCCCACCTGACAAGTGACATAAGTACTGCATACTTACATGTAGGAATGTCAGTTAAGCATCCCACCCGACAAGTGACATAAGTACTGCATACTTACATGTAGGAATGTCAGTTAAGAATCCCACCCAACAAGTGACGTAAGTACTGCATACTTACATGTAGGAATGTCAGTTAAGCATCCCACCCGACAAGTGACATAAGTACTGCATACTTACATGTAGGAATGTCAGTTAAGCATCCCACCTGACAAGTGACATAAGTACTGCATACTTACATATAGGAATGTCAGTTAAGCATCCCACCAGACAAGTGACATAAGTACTGCATACTTACATGTAGGAATGTCAGTTAAGCATCCTACCCAACAAGTGACATAAGTACTGCATACTTACATGTAGGAATGTCAGTTAAGCATCCCACCCAACAAGTGACATAAGTACTGCATACTTACATGTAGGAATGTCAGTTAAGCATCCCACCCAACAAGTGACATAAGTACTGCATACTTACATATAGGAATGTCAGTTAAGCATCCCACCCGACAAGTGACATAAGTACTGCATACTTACATGCAGGAATGTCAGTTAAGCATCCCACCTGACAAGTGACATAAGTACTGCATACTTACATGTAGGAATGTCAGTTAAGCATCCCACCCAACAAGTGACATAAGTACTGCATACTTACATGTAGGAATGTCAGTTAAGCATCCCACCTGACAAGTGACATAAGTACTGCATACTTACATGTAGGAATGTCAGTTAAGCATCCCACCCGACAAGTGACATAAGTACTGCATACTTACATATAGGAATGTCAGTTAAGCATCCCACCAGACAAGTGACATAAGTACTGCATACTTACATGTAGGAATGTCATTTAAGCATCCCACCCGACAAGTGACATAAGTACTGCATACTTATATGTAGGAATGTCAGTTTAGTGTTTCATATGTCAACAGTTGTCATAAGGAGAGAAACACTTGTATTATATTGTAGAGCACCTGAAGGGAAATCATAGCACAATGTACTCTGTTGAGATCTTAGCAGTTATATGTTCAGATTATATCATATCTTTACTAAATAAAATACCTTAAAACATCTAAAAAGCATGTTTTAAAGAATCATTTGTGTTGGCAACTGACATCAGCATTGACCTCTTGTTGTTCATACATTAGTACATAATTCTTCTTGTTACAGATTTAGTCCGTATTTCCGAACCAGAGCCTATAAACAGTTGACGTCCAAAAGTGTTGCCCACAAAATATTACCCAAGAAAATCTTGTGTCGATTTGACTTACAGGGAACGTGCAATGATGACAAATGCCAAGGGTAAGAGATTGTTTGTTGTTTTACTTTCAAGTTCAATTGTATCAGTTATTATCACTATTTCTTAAAAATCCTCCGCTTTTGATTCGTTAAGAGCCAAGGTGTACCAGACCATGACCTACCGGCGACCAGTAATACGCAAGTCTACTAAAAAATGAAATCAAAATGGCGAACAGCTATAAAAGACTACTGTATCCTGTTTTATCAGGGTGCACACGCTGGTTTTATTTATTTATTTTCAATCATCAGAAAAAAAAGATGACATATATACAAATTCATCTATTCATTGATTTTTGTTATGGAATTAAACTTGCAATATTTATCAGTCATACCATTTAAGAAGTATGTCAGAATGCTTGTTTGATTTGATAAAAGCTGCGTTTCGTCAGTCTTTCCTCAAACCTGCAAAGGCCCGACCCGAGATGCATATTTTACATTGTAATACAATCTAAGGGAAATAACTATAATTTACTATAATTGCAATTATGTCTATCAACATTGCTCAGAAATCACTCTGAAATGGTGATAATTTACTTACACATATTTCCAGCAGGGTGTATTGGAATATTCCAACTTGTTTCGGCTCAGGGTGAAATGAAATCAAACAGGTTGGAAAATCTGTGTAACTATAAGACATCAACAATCTCATTAAAATCATATCCTAATTACGCTTTGGTACTCTCAGCTATAGGATCAAACAAAACAGCCTTGGCGGTCAAGTCAGATCGACCTTTCATCTAAGGGTTATTCCAGGAAAAAATCTCAGGGTGGGTAGGAACTCAAAATATTTTTTAGGCGACCACCAACAAAATTTTAATTAGTTTTCAGGTACCACCGCCATAATTTAAATTGTCTGGACACCCACCACCACCAGAATAAAAAATAATAAATGTGAATATGTATTTTGTACCAAAAACCCATTATTTCACCTAGAGAACATGTCCTATGTAATATGTAAAATAAAGAATCATAAGTGCATTGCATTTCTGCCTGTTATAGTGCATGATTTATACATTATTTAAAATACATGTATTTAGAAATTTAAATATGTGCACGTTTTATAAATATACTATAAGGGTGTTCCACGGAACACCTGCCTGAGCTTGGTCAGGTTGTAGGTTTGGCTACTGTGCTATCTTGCACACTAGGCAAAATAGCACAGTAGAGGAAGGGATATGTTATAGATTTTCTCAAACTGGGAAATTTCTATAATTCATCACAGAATATATAATATATCCCAATCTTTCACCCATAAATATGTAATAAGTTTATCGTGTTCTAGGCAGCACCGTGCATAGATTTACCATTATTCACATGTAACTTAATATATACATTGATTTTGTTTTAGGCAGCACCGTGACAAGTACACGATGTCGGACCGTGAGGTTCTTCTGGACATCGTGTCCTACTGTCCCTCTCTCGCAGGGATGCAGAACGGAACGCCGGCGAAAAAGGTCCCCAAAATGATAGGTAGGACGTCAAAATTGTCAAATGTTTGATGCTTCAGAACTTTAATTTTAAAGAAACTGTAGCCTATAAAACATGTTGTGGTAATTATTATATTCAAATGAGTTTCATCTCATTGGCCAATGACTCATGTCAGACAAGAGACAATCAAAAATGGTGTAAATGCACAAATAAAGTGTGTTTGTAACTTTATTACAATATCGTAAAAACACATTTGTAATATTCTGTAAAGGTTTGGTATAGTTGTAGTTGAACCCTATGATTATTGGGCTTGATTTGTAAAATATTTTAGACTTGCGTATCCTGGGTTCCTGGCAGTAAGCAAAAGGTTGATTTTTAGCTCGAGAGAGCTTCTGCCGTGGTGCGGTGTCCGTCATCCGTCTGTCCGTAAACTTCTTTTTGTAGCGACTACTTCTCTGAAACTGTTGGATGGATTTTCATGAAACTTTACAGAAATGTTGCCCATGATGTCTAGTTGATACTAGCAAAAATTCATGTTGATGTGAAATTCAAGATGGTTGCCAAAGCTAAAAATAGATTTTTAAAAAACAAGTTCACATGAAAACTATAAGTGATATTGATATGGGACTTTTTCTAAAATGATCAGCATAACATGATGTTGGTCCTTATCGAAAATCATTTTGATTCGACATTAAAACATGCCAGCAGCCATCTTTGTATACATTGTGTTATTTAGTGAATTTTTGTATCGACTGCTCCTCTGAAACTACATGACGTATTTTAATGAAACTTCACAGAAATGTTGCTCTTGATGTCTAGTTGGTCCTAGCAAAATTTCAGGTCGGTAAATTTGTAGCGACTATTTTAAAATTATAATTGATATTGATATGGGACATTTTCTGAAATGATCAGCATGACATGATGTTGGTCCTTGCCGAAAATCATTTTGATTCGACTTTAAACATGGCTGCCAGCGGCCATCTTTGTTTACATGGAGTTATATAGGAAAAACTTGTATCCTGTGAACTGCTTGACAGATTTTCATGAAACTTCGCAGGAATGTTGCTCTTGATGTCTAGTTGATCCTAGCATAAATTCAGGTCGGCCGGAAATACAAGAAGGCCGCCACGGCTAAAATTGATTCTAAAAATACAAGTTTGTGACGTCTACTTTTCAAAAACCTTAAGTGGTATTGATTTGGAACTTTATTAAAATGACTGGCATGATATGTATTTCGTCCTAACCAAAATTCATTTCAATTCGCTAACCAAAATTCATTTCAATTCGATGTCAAACATGGCTGCCGGCGTCTTTGATAACATAGAGTTATAAAGGAAAAAGCTGGGACGACTACTGCTCTGAAACTACTTGATGAATTTTCATGAAACTTTACAGAAATGTTGCTCTTGATGTCTAGTTGGTCCTAAGTAAAAATTCAGGTTGGACGGAAATTCAAGATGGCTGCCACAGCTAAAAATGGATTTTAAAAATACACTTTTGTGGCGACTACCTTTCAAAAACCATAAGTGGTATTGATTTGGAACCTTACTAATATCACTTGCGTGACATGTAGTTGGTCCTAAACAAAATTCATTTTGATTCAATATCAAACATGGCCACCAGAGGCCATCTTTGTTTACATAGAATTATACTGTAAAAATTTGTGGCGATTACTCCTCTGAAACTGCTTGATGGATTTTCATGATTTTTTACAGGAATGTCGCTCTTGATGTAAGTTGGTCCTTAACAAAATTCTTTTGATATGATATCAAACATGGCCACAACAGACATGTTTGTTTACATAGAGTGCTGGTCCTATTTCCATAAAACTTCAAAAGTTCCCATGGCTGATCTATCTGTCAACATCTATCAGAAGAGCTTCAAGGTCATTTACCTCTTGTTCCAAGGTCAGAGAAAACTAAGGATTTAATATTGGGATAGTAGTCTGGGTGCTGAATTGGGAGTGAACGATTGATGAAGTCCCCATCCAAAAATGAAGTCTCAAAAACTGGTTAGTTTTGTAGTTTTTGGACTAGCAGTTTACAGAAAACTTGGACTGTCGACTCAAAGTTCTGATTGCGACTGAAGAAAATAAGGTTAAGAAAATGAAAGGGAAGAATGTGTAAGGGATGAAGAATGTGGTCAATGCTTGTGAGTTTTTCATTGATTATTGCTTTATGGGCAATGAAAAAATTGGTGTAAAGTCAGGGAGTTTAATTTTGACGTTTTTCTTGGAAAAGTGATGTATATATTAAAGAAATAAGAAAGTTGAATTGAACTTTTCTTTGCAGGTGACTACGTAGACAATTTGATGAAGCAGAACCAGGGTCGACTGAAGTTAGATGAGATGTGTCTATTACTCATAAGCAGGGTCAATGAACACGCAAAACATGGTATGTCTGAAGCACTCTTCACATTAATGTTTCTCATGATATCTTAGGCCACTTTAATGAGTATATATGTAAGGTATTCATTAATCAAAATCTGCAAACTGACTTGTCTTTGTCTTATGCCCCTCCTTTCAAAGAATGGTGAAGGGGCATATAGTGTTACCCATCCGTCAGTGCGTCCGTCCGTGCAAAAACTATTTCCACACTCTAACTTAGCTAATTGTTATCGGATCTTTTCCAAACTTGGTCAAATAGTATATGGGCACAATGTCTTGGCCAGGTTCAATAATCGGCCCCATCGCCCCCAGTAGTTCCAGAGTTATGGCCCTTGGAATAGTAAAAAATTGCTGAATTAATGGTGTCCGCACTCTTAACTTGGGTAATTGTTATCCGATCTTCTCCAAGCTTGGTCAAATTGTATATGTGCACAATGTCTCAGCCAAGTTCGATTTTCGACCCTGAAATTCCAGAGTTATGGCCCTTGGAATAGTAAAAAATTGCAAAATTAATGGTGCCCACACTCTTACCTGGGTAATTGTTATCCAGTCTTCTCCAAACTTGGTCAACATGTATATGGGCACAATGTCTCACCCACATCAGTCCGGCTTGATCACCCCATAACTTCCAGAGTTGTTCCCCTTGGAATGGTAAAAATTCACACAAAATAAATGTTATTGCAGGGGCATCCGTGTCCCATTTCTAGTTAAAGATTATTTTGTTTAGATCTAGCAATTAAGTGATAAACCCACATTAGCTGACTTTTTTTCAAATTTCCAGGTGTTATAATTATTTTATTGCTTAAAATGCACCTAAAGAAATGGCTCAAGCGCCATTCCATAGTATTTAAACTAAATTTGTGCCTTTGCAATGTTTATGTGACAGTTCCGCCCCACACGATGTTCTACACCACCAGACTGTTTCGGCCAAGGCAAGATGAGAAGCAGTATCCTAAAGTAGACAACCAAAAGTTGAAGAATACAGAGGAACCGTTTGGTATGTTATCTAGAAAGAAACATATTATAATGCAACTATTTTGTATAAACACGTTCCTCCATTGGCTTACGTCTCAAATTTGCGACCGTAAACCCTCCGATTTACCGTCTGAAAAATATGTGACGTCACATAACGTTGATACAAAATTCTGGCATCCGTGAATTTGAGTTTTCATAGAAAAACAAGTGTGTATGTATGGTTTTATTATATATTGTAGCATTTGAATCGAAAAGCATTAGAATCGAGATAACCATGCTAAGATTTTCAATCTGGGATGGTACGTGGTTGGTGTTACGGTCTGAAATTACGTTTTATTGAAACCACGTCGCCGTAAAACGAAATTTCAGACCGTAAAACCACTCACATACCATCCCAGACTGAAAATCGTAGCATGGTTATCTCTTAAGTTTAGAAAAATTAGGCTTATTTACAATTTTGTAAATATGTATAGGACAACTTGAACGCAAACATCAATCTTGTTAATGTGAACTCGTAAATAAAATGTTATACATACGTAGGACTTTGTAAATGTGTACACAACCTATACTAAATGTATTATGTAGCAACTTAGAAACTCATAAATATATGCACGACGCCTTGTGAATAATTCTACATAACATATATTAAATATACAATGAAGCAACTCGTAAACAAAACATAAATGTATGCACAATACCTTGTGAATAAATTGTACACAACTTATTCTAAATATATGACATAGCAACTCAGTAGCTTATAAACAAAACATTGATGTATACACGGCACCTTGTGAATAAATCGATGTAAGCGGCACTTTGTATGTAAACATTAATATATACTCAGCACCTTGCAAAATGAAAGGTAAACATATACTTAGCACCTTCTAAAGAAACAAACCTGTACAGGGCACAGTGACTGCTTGAGGGTACAGTGTTAATATCTTGTATACTGGCGTGAATATGTTAGAACTGTTAATCCGTGTACTCAAGGGATAACCAGCGGGTTCTAGTATTTAGTTGATTTCCTTTCAGAAAAATAAATCTATAATACTACATCACATTAGTTTAAAAAAATATTAAAAGAATTGCATTGAAATATGGAAGCATATTAAAAGAGCTGATTGTGTCAGATTTTAATTAAATACACAATACAATGCGTCACATTTTCCAGAACAATCTTGTAAGCCCTGTAAAGTATACAGTAATTCCCGTACCCATGCCTTGAACACTAGTTTGTATCAGCTGGTTATCTGTGGACTCTTCAGAATAGAATATATAGAATTTATCTCCATGTTTAGCCTGGCAGTCTGTGGATCAAGTTAAAATTAAAATGGAGGAGAACGTAGTGGGTGACGAGGACTGGCGATATTTCTTCACAGACAATGGCGGAGATGTGCAGGACCTTGAGTCTGCCGTCATGGCTCGACCAACAGACACGCTGCTCTGGCTCAAGCTGGCAAGCAAGAAACTGAATAATGCAAAACTGTAAGTTTATATCATCTTAAAATGCAGATAATACAGGCAAAGTTTAGAGTATATGCTGAATTGCTTTATAACTGTAGCAGCTATGTTTTAAAAAAACTTTAAAAACTTTAAGAAAATAGTAGGAAATATAATAGGAGAGTTTTCTGTGTAGTTTTTTATTAGCTCGACTGATCAGAGATCAGCAGAGCTTATGCCGTGGTGCGGCGTCCGTCGTCCGTCCGTTTGTCTGTCGACTTTTATTTGTAGCAACAACTCCTCTGAAACTACTGGATGGATATTCATGAAACTTTACAGAAATGTTGCCCATAAAGTCTAGTTGATCCTAGCAAAAATTCATGTTGATGTGAAATCCAAGATGGCCACCAAAGCTAAAAATAGAGTTTTAAAATACAAGTTTGTAGCCACTACTTCTTGAAAACTATAAGTGATATTGATATGGGACTTTTTCTAAAATGATCAGCATGACATGATGTTGATCCTTGTCAAAAATCGTTTTGATTCAACGTTAAACATGGCTGCCAGTGGCCATCTTTGTTTACATAGAGTTATATAGTAAAAACTTGTAGCGACTACTCCTCTGAAACTACTTGGCGGATTGTCATGACACTTTACAGGAATGTTGCTCTTGATGTCTAATTGATCCTAGCAAAATTTCAGATCGGCCAGAAATTCAAGATGGCCGTCACAGCTAAAAATAGATTTTTAAAAAATAAGTTTGTAGCGACTACTTCTTGAAAACTATAAGTGATATTGATATGGGACTTTTTCTAAAATGATCAGCATGACATGATGTAGATCCTTGTGGAAAATTATTTTGATTCGACGTTAAACATGGCTGCCAGTGGCCATCTTTGGTTACATAGAGTTATATAGTAAAAACTTGTAGCGACTACTCCTCTGAAACTACTTGACGGATGTTCATGAAACTTCACAGGAATGTTGCTCTTGATGTCTAGTTGATCCTAGAAAAATTTCAGGTCGGCCGGAAATTCAAGATGGCCGCCACAGCTAAAAATAGATTTAAAATAAATAAGTTTGTAGCGACTACTTCTTCAAAACTATAAGAGATATTGATATGGGACTTTTTCTAAAATGATCAGTATGACATGATGTTGGTCCTTGTCGAAAATCGTTTTGATTTGACGTTAAACATGGCTGGCAGCGGCCATCCTTGTTTACATAGAGTTATATAATGAAAACTTGTAGCGACTACTCCTCTGAAACTGCCTGACGGATTTTCATGAAACTTCACAGGAATGTTGCTCTTAATGTCTAATTGATCCTAGCAAAATTTCAGGTCGGCCGGAAATTCAAGATGGCCGCCACGGTTAAAAATAGATTTTCAAAAAACAAGTCTGTAGCGACTACTTCCTGAAATCAAAATCAATCAGTAGAGCTTCAAGGTCATTGACCTCTTGTTTAATTTATTTTTCTGGAGATTCATTAGCAAATGCTCTGTCAAATCTTGTATTAAACAGTTTATGAGTTTTTTCTATGCATGTCTGCTAGTAATTCCCTACTAATGTAGTAATTAACCAGTATGAAAATGTCTCAAGGGTCGAGGGATTAAGGGCGTTGCGTTGTAAACCTTATCGCCTCTCACCGCTGCATGTAAATCTTCTCGCTTCTCACTGCTGCGAGTTTGAATCCCACTGGGAGCTCAACTTGTAAGTGAGAAAGTGTCGATTGTTACAGATGGCTTGAAGTATACAGTACTGATTGTACACAGGAATACGTGGGTGGTCTGTTCATGAAAAAATAGACCATCATATAAAGCCTAAAATGTGCTGATTAATGACGTTAAAACACCAAACAAAGATTTTATCTTCATATTAAAGGAAAATTAATTATCAGCGAAACAATTAACTTGAGTCCCTCAATCATGATTTTTTGTTGCAGTACTCCAGACATGTGTCTTGATGAAGCGTTGAATGTGCTGGCTCGCGGATTGGAGAGGAACAAGGAGTGTAGTAAACTGTGGCTCGAGTACCTGTCCCTGTACGCCAGGCACGGCGATGCCACAGACTTCTCCGATCTGTGTCAGACTGCTCTACTGTATGCACCTAGCTTTGATATCTGGTGGAAGGTATGACATACAGCTATCTCTACATTGTATTGTAAGAACAGGATCCCAGGTAGTGAGAGAACAGGAACCTTAGTAGTGAGAGGTCAGAATCCTCGGTAGTGCGAACCTTGTGGTCTACTGAGTAGATATATGTTACAGACTATTTCAGTAAAAATTAAGTTTGTTTCACCTGCGTCGCATGGCAGACACTTAGGGATCACTTTGTCCATTGTATGTCGTTGTCTGCCACACTATTGTGTCGCCTACTGCTCAAAAAACATTATACCTATGTACACCAAACTTGGTGTGCAATATCATTAGCAAATATTGATGTGTGAGAAGCATTGGCAGGTAAATGGGTCAAATTGCATCTTGCCCTTTATAGTTTCAAGTCAGAATCTTTATATTGTAAAATTTTGTGTCGCCTACTCTAAAACTATAAGAGCTAACCTGACCGAACTAGGTGTGCAAGATCACTACCACATAATCATATGTAGGTCACAAGGGCAGCTAAATCTTATAAATAAAGGAGTTGCCCTTTATAATTCTAAGTCCTGTATTAATATTGTAAAATTTGTGTCGCCTGCTCCTTGTCGCCCTTTGTTTATTTGCAGTACCTACACAGTTAACCTTGTGTTTATTTGCAGTACCTTCACAGTCTGGCCTCCTACACAGACAGGAATGAGGTGTGTACGGAGATAGTGGACTACCTGTGTTCAGTTCAGAACCGTACCAGTCCAGACCCGTCTATATCGCACCATCTACTGGAGGTCATGCTGTACAAGGCCAACCTCTCCATCATGGCAGGACAGCTACAGTACGCAAAGAACATATTACAGGTTAGTTATTTGCTTGTGGAGGATGTCATTGTAGATTAGTAATAAGTAATTATTAGGGCCACACATTTGGAACCCCATAGTACGCACTCTGTCCATGTGCCTGTCTGTCCATAAACAATTTGGTTTTCATTCTATAACTGAAAAACATTTATGACAACTGAATCGGATTGCATGACCAGGGTAGACTGGTGAGAGGCTGACATCTATTCATCTTAGAGTAAGTCAAATTCTTCATGACTTAATCATGAATAACCTTATCAGCATGAAAACTCAAGAGCTCAGAAGTTCATCAGAATTCACATATGCTATGTTTAGCGGATGACCCCATTTCATTTTGGGGTCAGTAGGTCAGTAGTGAAGTGCCATGACCCGATCACAGAAAGCCTTGTCAGCACGATTACCACATATGGATCAATTAATGCTTTGGCAGAGTCCTCATGATATCTTTTTCTAGTTCAGCTTCCCTCTTCAAACAGCGGCTGTCTATCTAAGTGTTGTCTATGTTACTGATCAGGTGTTGGATACATCTTTGTTTTTACTCTCAAATTGGATGTTGTGGTAGTGAAAACATTTTCTGACATTTACCTGTTCTGGTTCAATCATAGAACCAAAGAACATTGTCAGCAGTTTGCTTTGAAGTATTTTCTGTGAGATTAGAATTGGGATTATGGTTGACACTAGTGTTCAGTAAGTAAAAGATGCAAAGAGCATGCAACTTAAAATGCTCATTCTCTTGCAGGAGTGTCATGTCAGATTGACCCATTTCTAACTACCTAAAATGTGTATATACGTTATTGTTTATTTCCAGGGTTACTTTGTTAAGAGTGAGGGTAAGGCATCGTGCCAGTTAAGCCTGACGGTGGCAGACCGGTGTGTGTTGTGGCTGTGTTACATACATGTGATGGCATGTCAGCAGCTGCCGGACCAATTATGGGATCCTAGCAATTACATGTCGGGCAAAATAGTCTACAAGGTAATATTCAATATTTATTTTAAAAAATTACACATTTGAAAAATGCTGATTGTTTATACCAGGTAAGGAAAAAAAAAAATTGATAATGAGAGTAGTATAAACCTTGGTTGGCTGAATGGTGTTTTACATCATTTTCAGAACATACTAGGCTATGTAGGGCTATAGACAAAATATAAATGGCTTTAACCAGCCAGGCCACACCCCAAAACTGGAGCTTCAAATTAAGTTACCAACTCATAATTCATTTTACGCATATTCAGTCATGGTTATTTTAAAAAACTGAATAAACCTATACTCTTATTCCACACATATACATTATTGTATGAACACCTCGATAAAGTTTGATAAACAGTTTCGTGGTTTAATTTTGCCGTTATTTGGCGGGTTAGTTCTTTAATCAGGACAGGTATTCGTCGGGGGGCCACTTTCCGTCACTTACGTAAACATTAGCTAATTTTTCAGACAAATCTATGTATCCTAACAATTTTTACTCTATTTTCTATTAGGTTACCACTTCCTTGAAATTTGATACTAAAGAATTTTGTTTTATATAAATTGTCGAAGTGGCACGTGACCTTTTTATAAATAGACTAAAACTGAGAAATCATTTTGTTTACAAGCCCAGTTTCCGTCATGTATTTTATCGAGTGATAGATTCAGCTAGGTCAAGATACAGTAAACTTTTATGAATTAGAAATATTCAACAATTTCATTGTAAAAATGGTATGTTTGCATTGTTCCATCAGTCACCTCGATCGTTATAACAATGCGCCTGGTAACGTCAATGTAAAATTTTCAACGACGACAATTTACACTGTAAAGATGGGTAACTCTGTGTAAATCAAACAGATACAGGTTGTATGAGTTGTTTCTCTTTAGTTAAACTATATAATCACGGTATATTTTAACTGCGTCCACTGAAGAGTGATAAAAATATGACGTTGTTACAGTGTTATTTTTTTAATAGTTTATTATGCGGCAGTATGCGCGCGCATCCCCAACGCCATATAAGAAAGTAAACACAAATAGTTGTTAGGGTATCAGTATTGAACATGTACTCTCATATAATATTTAATCATATTTGTTTGCAGAACCACTTACTAGTTCCTTTCCGTAAGTCGTCTTCCCCTGATTTCTCCCCTGACCAGCAGATGGCGCTGCTAGAGGAAGCTGTCAATGTGTGTATTACTGGTCCGTTGAGTGTCAATCCCAGTGCCCTCAGAGATGGACTTGTACTGTACAAGAACATAATACAACTGCTGCTCTCACAAAACAAGTAAATGTTTATTATTATTATTATTATTATACCCCCACTTTCACGAAGTAAAGTGGGGGCTATATAGGAATCATGTTGTCCGTAATGTCCCGTTGCGTAACGCACGTTTGTCTGTCGCGTCACGTCTCATCACATAACACATTTTCATTACTTGCATTCCTCAAACAGTTTTGAATGGGTTGTTCCCAAGCTTCATATACACATAACAACTGATGACCTTATGTCCCTCTATATCAGCCATTGTTGATTGGCTAATTTCTTACAGAATTGTGGCCCTTTGTTTGACTTTAAATTTAAGCGGGGTATTCATCACCTTCCATGATAGTTCTAGTTTCATTTCCCACTCTTAAATGATTTCCTTGGATTTATTAATAAAATAAGCAATTATTAAATGTTATACCTCCTTAAGTTTCTTGCTTTTTACTTGGACTTGGTATGCCAAACTTGAACCAGAAATTCATCTCAAACACTTAATACTGTGGAAATATTAATATTATCCCAAATGACTAGCATACAGTTTAGGAGATGATAGTCCAGTAATTGTTTTGATGAAGAAAATCTGTTTCCTAGGCATTCTGTTGTGAAAAGGACACGCTTTATAGTGCATCCATGGCTGGGATAGTAAAGGTGCTACATCTAAAACTCTCTCACCACTGCGTGTTCGAATACCACTGGGAGCTCGATTCTTCAAGTGTAAAAGTGTCAACTCTTTCGGATGGTGGAAGGTGTACAGTACTGGTTCTACCCAGGAAAAAACGGGTGGTTTTCCTCCACCACAAAAACAACAACAAAAAACACTTTATAGCAGGACTAATCACAATAACTAATGGAATCCTTGAAAATCACATTTTATTCTTTCGCAAATAGAATTTGGACCTTGATGAACAGAGTTACTGTAAGTCGTAGGTCATCTGTTACATTCAATGATAGGTATAATTTCGGTGACTGGTGGAAAAGTTCCATCAAAGCTCTCTAGCCATTTACAAAGTCGAGGAAGTGTCGATTCTTACGGATGGCGGGAGGTGTATAGTACTGATTCTACCCAGGAAAAGTGTTCTAGGTCAGGGTGTCTATCTTTCCGTTAATTTTTCCAAGCATCTTTTATCTTGCTAAATATAACTTTACATGCATGCATGTATCATATTTATGCAAGCGCAGAACACCCAATATTTATACCCCGCAAACAAAGTTTGAGAGGGGTATATAGAGGAGTCACTGTTGGTCTGTCGGTAGGTCGGTCTGTTGAATCTTGTGAAGCGAACTATTCTACCGGTTTCAGGATATGGAATTGAAATTTGTATACCTGATCAACATGAAGTTTAGATGTGCGTGACACAATTTTGGTGTGGCTCGCTCAATTCCATGCAGAGTTACTGCCCTTGCACTTAGTTTCAGCATATGCAATCTTGTGGAGCGAACTTCTATCACAGTTTTCAAGATATTGAATTAAAACTTTGTATACATGATCAACATGAAGTGGAGATGTGCGTGACACAATTTTGGTGAAGCTCACTCAATTCCATGCAGAGTTATTGCCCTTTCACCTAGTCAGAATTGCTATATTCAGCATATGCAATCTTGTGGAGCGAACTACTTTTATAGTTTTTAAGATATTGAATTGAAACTTTGTATACATGATAAACCTGAAGTGTAGATGTGCATGACACAATTTTGGTGTGGCTCGCTCAATTCAATGCAGAGTTATTGCCCTTGCACTTAGTCAAAATTCAATTGCTGTATTCATCATAATGCAATCTTGTGGAGCAAACTACTTCTACAGTTTTCAAGCTATTAAATTGAAACTTCGTATACTTTATCAAAATAAAGCGTATATCAATCTCATTAAAATCATATTACGCTTTGATACTCTCCGCTATAGGATCTGACAACACTCCCTTGTAGGTCACGTCAGATCGACCTTTCATCTAATCAATATTCATGAGATGATCTAAATTCAACCACTGAAATCGCGCGTTTTATATGCACTTCAGATGACACTTGAGTGGACAGAACAAACGAAAATCCATATAAAACACAGATCTATATTCGAATAAAGATAAAGTCTTTGAGTGTTATTGCTGTGGATTGCACGATAAATTCAAAGAAATGCACTTAATGTCATTTTTATATCAAGATACAAAGAAAATCATGGGCGCTGTCATTAATGTTTTTTATATATTCCACCGAAATTATTACGACATTAGTACTCTAAATAGTAAGTCGTAGTACATCTGGCCCGCTTAGCTCAGTTGATAGCGAACTCGGCTGATAACCCGCGAGTGTCATTTTAGTGTATGTTCTATCCCACGAATCGGTAAAAAAAATTGTACCTTTATTAAATTATGTCAATCTTTTCTTTCTTTTTTTTTCCAGTAAATATTCAATAATGGTTGGTGTATTATGTTTGTCAACGCAATTATTTTGTGTTTTATAAGCTAAAAATTACGGACATTGTCTCTTTCAATACAGGGCATAGACTGCTCCACAGTGTTTTTTACTGAAATGTGACATGCGCAGTGAAGCAGTCTATAGGGAGCGATTTTGTAGGCAGAAATCTGATTGGCTAATCGTAAGATCAATCTGACGTGACCTCGAATGGAATGTTGTCAGCAGAGGGTCCGATTTTAATGAGATTGAGTGTATATGTGTGTGACACAATCTTTCTTTGGCTCAGTCAGTGCCATGCGGAGTTATTGCTCTTAAACTTAGTCAAAATTGCTATTCAGCATATGCAATACTGTTTAGCGAACTACTTCAACAGTTATTAAGATATTTGAATTGAAACTTAGTGTACCTGATCATCATGAAGTGTAATCCCACTGGGAGCTCGACTTGTGAAGTGAGAAAGTGTTAGATTCTTACGGAAGGCGAGAGGTATACAGTACTGTTTCTACCCAGGAAAAATGGGGTGGTCTGCCTCAACCACAAACAAAATTTGACCGTCATATGTGTACTAAAAATGACGTAAAAACACCATTCAGACAATATTCATGTACTGTTTACAATACAATCATATTTTAGGTTGGAGGAGATATTGACCATATGTAGGGACCTGTTACAGAGGGATCAGTCATTGGTCGATATATGGCTGCTTGTAGCCGATCTCTATGCGTCCAATGGAGATTCACAAGCCACAGAACAGGTATTAGCTTTATACACGTCAAATAATTTGTTGAACATTTGAATCGCTGAAACCTGGTAAATCACCCATCTGTACTAGAACGCTAAATGTTCAAAGCTCAATAATATTAATGCCAACTTGACTATGTGTTTGGATAACTTGTTTTCATTTTACTGTTATGCTAATTGTGTATTTCAGACTTGTTTTGGCCATGTAAGAATTCTTGTATATGTGTACTTCAGGTGTTCAGAGATGCCATGGATGTGAATCCATTGTCTGCCAAAGTTTTCTATTATTCCGCACAATTTAATCTCTCACAGGTAAGTGTAACCCTCACCTTATGGTACAAAGCCTTTTGGCAAGCATTTCTGTAGTTGATTAATGGTGCATCAGTCCAAGTAGTCGATAGCTGTCCCATCTCATCCAAAGTATTACTGAATGACAGAAGAAGGTTGAAAGGTGTTTCCAGAAGAATTCCAGCATTGTTTGGATTGGTTTATGTTTAATTTTCCAAAATAGTTCAGTCATAGAAAGTGGAAGTTTGGAAGTTTTAGACCAATGAGATGATGCTTGGAAATTTCGAAGTAAGTTGATCCAACTTCCACATTGAAAAATTATAATCAATCAGGATTGAGTTTATAGTAGTTTTTCCCCAAGTAGGTCAGTCCTGTTGTTGTGCGCCTTGTTATCATGGAAATGGCCTTCGCTGTGCACACTGGTTGTAGAAATAGTAGCTACCCAGGTGAGAGGACATGTGCAGTTTTATGCTGTTGTTCTTTCGATGCTTTCATAGGTCCCCCATGTGATGCACGGAAACAAGCAGTAACTAGTGACTTGTCACCAGGTCCAATGTCAATGTTTAAACAGTAGAAATTAAATACGGTCCTTTCTAGTTCCGCTTTGTAAAATATTAAAAAGTCTGACGTGAGTACCTGACCGCAAGGTTTTGATTCCATACAGCGACTCGCTTAGCAAGGTCACAGAGAACTTATATTGTGCCATATTACTTTGTATAAAGAATTTTCATAATCATTTTATAATTGAGCATCTACAGTAGGTTAGGGGGTATAGAATCACTTGGGTTAACCGTTTAAATTTAAAATGAAAAAGAAAATGTCTACTTGGTTTCAGATTTAGACCCTTTTAGTTGTATAATAGCACAATTTCTGAAATTATTGTCATATAACTGAATTTAAAAGTGTTTTTTTTTTGCAACAATATTTACATATTTTCATTCTATCCCTAGAAGTACCAGACTTTAACAAGTTAAATTATTTGATGATTACATTATGACTTTTGTCCTGACATTTGTTATATAAACGGCAAATATTTATATCTCAGTTTATTGTGACAGTATGAATTTTTTCTTTCAAAAAAAGATTTCATTCATGTAGAAAATAATAAATTGTTAGAGAGTTGTTGCACTTAGTGATACATTTTGTATGAAAAAATGCACCAGATCATTTCATATTTGTAATAAATCTGTAAACGGTTATAAGTACATATAAGAATTAGCTCTGCCTTATAAATAAACATGTTCTTTCTTAATGCTAAAATTGTTCATGTTGCTTATTGTCTTTAAGGCGTCTGCGATGTTATTTCTGTGTGTGTTTTATTCAAGTGTTGAAGAACCTTAATTATATCATGAAACTATACACTATTCTGTTTTAGCAGGATGAGAAATGTGCCATGAAGTGTTTGGAACAATGTCCTGTTGGGTATTTTGATCTCAATTCATCATTGCACAATCCTGTGTCATTATACTGGTAAATATTATAATTTTCTTCTTCAAGTGCCAACCATGTCGTTTACTTGAAATAATGGCATTTGTCCGAGTGAAATAAAAAATGGTTTCAGTTTTTGCCAATTTATTATAATGCCTTCAATCAGCATCTTTTTCTAGATGATATTTCAAATGTCACACGTTTTCTTTTCTATGAGAAGATAAATATTCAGTTTTTGAAAACACAAATTTCTCAGGTCCTATACAATATAAGAATATATTTTTTCATTGATTACAAAACTACACAGTTATACAAATCACTCACAGTGCCATGGATGACAGCCATCTGTATCGTGTTCTTGATGGAGACAAGAGTGCTAGGAAAAACCCTCATGTCCTAGGCGTCCAGTGTACACTCGCACTTCATCGAGGTGATAATGAAACATGGGTTTAGTTGGTGAGAATCGAGTGCAACTGTGCTACCGATAGTCGTAATACTTGGCAGTATTTTGTTTCAGTGTTCTGCTGAAGCAGTCGTTGCCCCTTGGCTACTCTCTGCCAGACTACAAAGGAGATGTGACGGACGGTGTCCTTGTCAGACAGCAGGTGTACCTGTGGCTCAATTACTGGTACTGTGGATTGTCCACTAAAACATGTCTAGTAGCACTAGTGTCACCCTTCACTGTATCGGAAGTTATTGTTTATTGTACCGGTATTCAAACTGAACCTTTAATATTTTTTAGCAACAGTTAGTTTGAATGTCATCCATTATCATTTTCGTTATTAAAATTAATTATTTTAATGTTTAAAATTGAAAAACTGATCTTTTACAATATAATTCTGCTTTAATTGTAGCATAAGATATTTCCTCACATGCATGACAATGTAATTCAGTTTTACAAACAAACTTACTGACATATTGTGACACTTGTATGATATTATGCAGATGATTATTTTCAAAAAAATTAGATTGTTTTACATGATTCACATGTTTCAGTTTGCTCCTTGAGCTAAAGAAAGATTACGCTACTGCAATAGAAATGTATGAGACAGCATTGAGCTCACTCATACAAGTCAAAGATGTCGGCAAGATCTGGTCCGGGTAAGTCATGTCTGGCACACACAACTTTCAGGTGGGTATACTGAACATTGCATGATTTCTGGTATGATAAAATCTATCATTATATGTTTGGCGGGTATAATGAAAATTATGGCTTTTTGCATAGTCTGCACTAATCCTGGTTCACCTGTTAAAACTGTTTTTTACAAGCATGTGCAAAGATGGTTGGGCTTATTAGAATATTACACCTGTTCGAACTGGTTTTTACAAGCATGTACAAAGATGGTTGGGCTTATTAGAATATTACACCTGTTAGAACTGGTTTTTGCAGGCGTGTGCAAAGATGGTTGGGCTTATTAGAATATTTCACCTGTTAGAACTGGTTTTTGCAGGCGTGTGCAAAGATGGTTGGGCTTATTAGAATATTTCACCTGTTAGAACTGGTTTTTACGAGCATGTACAAAGGTGATGAGCATATTAGAATATAACATACACCTTTTCTCAATAAATTGCAGTAATTACAAACTTGGAATTGAATTCTGATTGATCAGCTGTTTTTATGTGCATGTTTTTGGTTTTTAACACATTAGAACGATATCGGGGGATGATGGAATTACCTTCTTTAATTTTGTGATGTGGATCCTGTCGGAATAATAATTACATGATCATGGAACTACTTTCTTTAATTTTGTGACCAGGATCCTGTTGGAATAATAATTACATGATCATGGAACTACTTTCTTTAATTTTGTGACCAGGATCCTGTCGGAATAATAATAACATGATCATGGAACTACTTTTTTTAATTTTGTGACGTGGGTCCTGTCGGAATAATAATTACATGATCATGGAACTACTTTCTTTAATTTTGTGACCAGGATCCTGTCGGAATAATAATTACATGATCATGTGACTACTTTCTTTAATTTTGTGACCAGGATCCTGTCGGAATAATAATTACATGATCATGGAACTACTTTCTTTAATTTTGTGACCAGGATCCTGTCGGAATAATAATTACATGATTATGGAACTACTTTCTTTAATTTTGTGACCAGGATCCTGTCGGAATAATAATTACATGATCATGGAAATACTTTCTTTAATTTTGTGTCAAAGACTGTTAGGTAAGCTAGGTATCACGTGACTATACTACTTTCAGTAATGTGTACATGACTAGACTACTTTCAGTAATGTGTACATGTTATTTTTCAATAACATGTAAGAATAATAATCATATAACCTTAAACTGACATTTGATTAGATTAAAAATTACTTCTATTAGAGGCGCTGCATGGTCTAGTACTTTCGAAGTTTTATTTGATGTTTGTAATTATAGGTTTTTCTTTTTGTCTATGTCATTGATGTGTCACACATTTAGTACATAGCCACTGCACTGGGCAGTTTTATAAAAAAATAAAATCTCCATTATTGGGACATCCATCTGTGTCACTGTAATTTATTTTCTTGAAAATTTCTCTTTTTCTAGATATCTAGCTTTCCAGTACAGACAGGTGCTGGCGAGTCCAGAAAAATTGCTCAAAGTTGGAAGTCAAACGAACCAGCTGAAAGAATCTGCTGAAAGCCGTCAAATGAACCTGCTTGTTCATCGTTGCCTCCTCACGATGCCAGTGAAGCATGAAATCAAACACTGGAGCAACGAATACATGCTGGATTATGGGTACATTAACGGCGTAGTGGCGGGATATGTGAGGTGCCTCTTGCCAGAACAACGAATGTCGACATACGACAAAATGGTGGAATTGATGCCCAGTAATGTGCCATTGATATTACGGTAATCCTATATACTGTATGTTGTCTCAGATTTGTTTAAAAAAAAAAAATCACTACCTTTTTCGAAGAAGAGCGAAGGACATAGAAAAAGTGTTTGTCCAGATATCTGTCCGTCATGCTGCCACAACTAGTCTTCCAGTTATGAAAGGATTCAGTTCATAATTAAAAGTCTAATAATGGTCTTTATTATATTTTATGGTTAACTTTTACATATAATGCACAAAAAAAAAATAATTCAGTCATCATTATATTTAAATTCAGACATATTTCAGTCTGTACAGTGATAACTTGTCTGTACAGTGATAACTTGTCGATTCAGTGATAAATAGTCTAAGCAGTGATAACTTGTCTGTACAGTGATAACTGTCTATGCAGTGATAACTTGTCTGTACAGTGATAACTTGTCTGTACAGTGATAACTTGTCTGTGCAGTGATAACTTGTCTGTACAGTGATAACTTGTCAGTACAGTGATAACCTGTCTGTACAGTGATAACTTGTCTATGCAGTGGTAACTTGTCTGTAAAGTGATAACTTGTCTATACAGTGATAACTTGTCTGTACAGTGATAACTTGTCTGTACATTGATAACTTGTCTGTAGTGATAACTTGTCTATGCAGTGATAACTTGTCTGTACAGTGATAAATTGTCTGTACAGTGATAACTTGTCTGTCTGTACAGTGATAACTTGTCTGTACAGTGATAACTTTGTTACTATCATGTTAAGACTAAATGCACACCTCTACTGCATACTGTTTTTTATCAAGTCGATCTGCACAATTCTGCCGAGAAACAGGGTGCCTGAGATTATTAGTTATTGGGTTTGTTACTGACCCCCTACAGAAATATGTGGGGTCAGTAAGATTTATAGGGGGCAAGGCGATAGCCGAGTCCTACTATATCTGACTGACCCCACATATTTCTGTTAGGGGGTCAGTAGCAAACCCAATAACTGATTTATTGCATCGAGCACCTTTTTTAAGGCAAACTCCGATATTTAACCCATTTTAATGGAGCGTCATTGAGACGTTCGCGCAATTTGACATCATGACGTCAAGTTGACATCACGACCGGTACAGTTTAAAAACATTATTAATTTACTTATTACGTTTGTTACTAACGCCTTAAAGAACTATTTGCAAATGATTTAAACTCTGAATGGGAATTGTAGTCCATATTGTTCTAGTGACCCTCTATGAAATCTACTGACCCACTATAGAATAATAGAGAGTCACCATGTGACCGCTCTAAACCAATAAACTTCCTAGGATTTTGTGCGAGGTGCAATAAAAAACCTTATTTAGGCAGTTACATTCCGATCCCGTCAGGTGCACATCTTTTGATGACATCAGGGTATATTTGATGACGTCTGGGTAGTTTTGAACGGAAAAAAATGTGGAAAAAAGGTAAATTAAATGATAAATAAAATATCATGTTAGTGCCTGATCGTATCCAGTTTATCAGGTTCAGCCTCACCTGATAAACTGGATAGGATCAGGCATTAACATGATATTCACTATATCTTACCAATATTGTATTTAACCAAACACTATATTGCAGGGTGTGTGAGGAGTACCTGCGCCACGGGGATGATCAGAAGGCCCTTAGTTTGTGCTACCCCCTGACCTATGATGGAACACAAAACACCCACATTTGGAAGCTGTAATGTTCTCCTTATTTCTCAACATTCTTAATGCCCACATCTGGAAACTGTGATGATCTCCTTATTTCTCAACATTCTCGATGCCTTCATCTGGAAACCTTAATGTTCTAATTTCTCTACATTCTCAATACCCACGTCTGGAAGCTGTGATGTGTTATAGAGGATCTTACATTCATGACTGTGTATTATTGATTTGAATAAACGTGTTGGATAAAATGATAGGATACAAGGCTCTTGCCGAGTATCCTATCTTTTTATCCAACGAGTTTATTAAAGTCAATAACACACAGTCACGAATGTAAGATTCTGTTTATCACTTAACCCACCTAGTTTCACTTTAATATTGTCAATTTTCCTTATATACGGCGTCAATTTGTAAGGCAAATCATGACGTCGTTTTGTTGTTTACACGACGTCGTCACGTTACGCGGTTGTAAATACGTTCGCCTTACAAATAATGCGGCACCCTAAACCAAATTTAACGTTACTAACGTTCTTTTATGAAGTAAGATTTCAAATAATGATAAATACTTAAGGCGTCTGAACGTACCGTATGATATACCATGAACACAATTGGTATTAACAGTTTTAACGTATACAAACACAGTGATTCGGTCCTCATTTGCATCTGTAATACACTAGTGTTTTACGAGAAATAAGTCATGGCTTTACTGCACTCCCAGACGCCATGTTATGTGATAACATTGGTTCTTATTAAAAAAGTTATAATGAGGGGTGGAATGGTTCTGATCTGGTTACCTGTGACTTGTCTTTTTCTTGCATACCATTGACATATTAGCATTGACGTGGGCAATAATCAAAGTTTGTATGTTTATAGACTATGAAACCATGCAGTTGGTATTAAATGTGATCGACATCATTGTTGACTGTGCATGATTTTATCCACACCCGTGGGTAAGATTATAAGAATCTTACATGGGTATCCGGTGTATCCAGCCTGAGGTATACGCGTTTTTATCGGAACCGAGACTCTGCCGAGGTTCCGATTAAAACACATACCGAGGGTTGGAATTCTCTATCTGAACCGAATACCCATGATAGATTATTTTTCTTGCATAACAGAGAAATGTTGTGCATTGACGCCGCCAGCTATTAACGTTTTGCATGTTTTCCTGATGTACCGGATGTTGGCGCGCGTGAATTTTATCTCGACCCTAGGGTGAGATGGAAATATCTAGCCCCGGTAAAATGGCGGATATCCTTGTACGGTATGCAAGATAAGATTTTCCAGCACATCTGTAAAATTCGAAGGTAACATGGTGGCAGACTGTAAAGCATATGCACATTTCATATGTCAGAAACTGAAACCCATTATGTGGGGTTTCATTTGTATTTGGATTAACACCAGTTGCTTTTTCAGGTCCTTTAAACTGAATTTTTGGAAGCATACAATTAAAAAAATGGGGGGAAAAAGTGTAATTTACGATTTTTTACTTTGCCAGTTCAATGTTGGTTTGATTAATTTCTGCGAAGTTAACATGTTAAACCATATATTACTTATATGGTTATATGCTCATGGGCGTCTGACTCATTGGAATTATCGGAATAAACTATAACTGTCACATACATGTACAAATGAATTTTAACCTGATATATTCTCTTTAACAGCGTGACGTTGGTAGCCATAAAGAATGGATCTCAGTTCCAGGTGAGCGATTTTACTGCTTTATCATACTTGGATTGGCATAGGGTTAAATCGCAGTGAATAGTATGTTCTAAATATAAATTGAAACAGTCAATGATTTCGGGGACACCGTTCATTACTTAACATGGTTTATATACAAAGTTATTGGTATCTTATGTCTGACATTTCATTAAGAGGTTTACACAATATATGACATCATGAAAATCAAACTCATTTGCTTCAGATCAAACAATTATCCACATATGTTTATGCCTCCCTGATAGGCGAATAGTAAGTACTTGATGTTTTGCCTGTTAATCTATATTTCCTAATAAATAGTTAAAAAATATATTCTGCAATATATTTGTTGAAGTACACATGCACACCGTCAACGTTTTCTGGTGTCGGCAAAGGTTAACCTTAAAATTTGAGAGACATTTTAATACACTCTTGCATTTAAGCTAACACCAAACTATGTTGAAAAGATATTGTTTGCCTAGGGTCTTTGATATAAGGTAAACTGTATTGAAATTTTGAAGTTTATAACTATATCGGTCAGTTAATGGTTGCAAATTTTGTTTAACAGCGACTTGTTAGCGGATCCTTTCTATGATTTGTGAACGTTAAATGGCTGATATACCGGTGCAAAAGTCAACATTTTTGACAGTTTTTCTCACAAACACTTTTGAATAAAATTAAATGGCATCACGTTTTTGACGGTTTGACATCACATGACTGTATTTGCACCGGGTTATGCCCTTTATAATGTTCGCACAAGTTTTAAGGTCGACCAATCAGATTGCACGATTTTTTTCATGTGCTTGAGAATACATAGTTAATGAGTACTAGCCATTTAAACCAAAAATATATCGCTTTATTTTATTTTTATATTATGTTTAAAAATTCAAATATTTATAGTATTCATAAATTGTGTTTAATTTGTGTACATGCAGGTGCTTATGTTATGTTTTGTTTTACAGATTTACAAACTTAAGATTCGCAGACTACTTTGTTTTGTATTATTTCAGATGTGCAACTGCGGTAATTGTATTATTTCAGATGTGCAAACTGTGGTTATTTTGTATTGTTTCAGATTCGGAAGCTGTTCAAGAAGGCAGTACAGACGGTGCCATACAATTTGAGCATGTGGAAAAATGTAAAATCTTACAATACTTTGTCTGTGATGATGGTTTGTGGGCGTGTATACACTTGGAAGATATTTGTAGACCCAAAATATTTTGTTTAAAGGGAAACACTGAAATCTTGATATTTTAGAAAATATGGGAATCCTGTTAGTTTTTCTACTCGACTCATCATAATAATAACTTGAATAGTTCAAAGCGGTTATTCTCATATTCAAGATTGTCGTGTGTCCCTTTAAGTTGAAACTGTAATCAGTTGTTATATAGTACAGAGCGGCCTATAACAGCAAATATTTGTACTGTTGTATGTATATATCAAATTCGATTTTCAAGGGGAGCTTTTTGTGTCGCCTTTTCGAAGAAAAAAGCGATACTTAGGGATCACTTGTCATCCGTTAGTCCGACACGAAAACTTAACGTTGGCTATAACTTTCTCATTTCTTCATATTTCTTCATCAAACTTTCAATATATACTCATCATGACAACTCCGACATGACCATGCTAAAATATAAAGGTCAAGGTACACTGAAGGTCATTATATGGGTTAAATATTCTTTTTTTTCTCTTCATCACGAAAACTTAACGTTGCTTATAACTTTCTCATTTCTTGATATTTCTTCATCAAACTTTCAATATATACTCATCATGACAACACCGATATGACCACGCTAAAATATAAAGGTCAAGGTCACACTGAAGGTCATTATATGGGTTAAATACTTTTTTTTTTCTTCACGAAAACTTAACGCTATCTATAACTTGCTCATTTCTTGATATTTCTTGCATCAAACTTTCAATATATACTCATCAAGACAACATCGACATGACCATACTAAAATATAAAGGTCAAGGTCACACTGAAGGTCATTATATGGGTTAAATACTCATTTTTTTCTTCACGAAAACTTAACATTGGTTATAACTTTCTCATTTCTTGATATTTCTTCTTCAAACTTTCAATATATACTCATCATGATAACATCGACATGACCGTACTAAAATATAAAGGTCAAGGTCACACTGAAGGTCATTATATGGGTTAAATATCTTATCTGTATTTGTGTGTGTAAACGTTTTAATATAGTTGTGATCCATTTTGTGTTTCAGTTTTTGGTTTACGAGCTGACGCAGGGAGAGAGCGCAAAGGAGACGATACAGGCAATATTGACTCAATGTCAGACATTGGGTCTGAATACAGGAGAACTCCTTGGTCTCATCACTACTTCCTGATAGACCTAATCTCCCTTAAATCCGGAGTAAATGACCATGTTGTCTGCTTTGTGCCCACTTTTTGAAAAATTAGAGCATAAAGCAAACAAATTGCAATAAAGTAAACAAATTGCAATAAAGTAAACAAATTGCAATAAATGTTCGGTATGAAAGCATAAAAGTTGCTTTTCATCATTACAGGATACGGTAAGTATATAACTGATCAGCCCAGAATTATCACACCTTTTGATTAGGAAGTTTTTTAATATAAAAAAAAATTAAAAGTAAATGAAATCCATTCCTTTTAACAAACTTTGTTTCAATTAAATGCATGTTCTGAGCTGATCATGTAGTTTGTACATGTTGTGATTGGTTTTGAGTACAGTTTAAGTCACTTGTAGTTAATACAGTTTAATATAGAGTGTTATCAAATAACACCTGACTTGGTCGTGATCTAACTAGACGACTTTTAGTATAACTGTCGCCCTCTTTCACATGTGTTAGTCAAATAACACGAGACTTGACACATACAGTTGTAAACTGACCACTGATAACGACCCATCCTCATTCGAGTGAATGCTGCCAAAGGAAAATGATGCAGATCTAGATGCGGGGATATTTGTAGATGGAACTTACCCAATACTGGATGGTGGAATGCCTGAAATGAAAATTAAATGCACAATTGTCTCAAATCACAGGATATGGGATCAACTTGGTTAATCTTGAAATTGGTCTATAAATAAAAAGACTGTATACATGCACTTTCAGACTTGACAATTATCTACTATTAAAGCAGATTTTGATAACTGTGCAATTACATCAGCTTTTGTTGTGTCACCTGCGTAACATGGCAGACACGTAGAGATCACTTTGTTCGTCGTTCTCCGTCCGTCCGTCACACTAACCTGCAACCGCATAAATTGAAAAGTATTTGACGTATATTTATGAAACTTCACGCACATCTTCATCTCACTTCAAGGAATGATGTTACAAATGTCCAATAACTCTGACTTTCATTTTGGCAGAGTTATGCCCCTTTTTATAAAACATGAACCTGAACCCTAACCTTGGAAATGAGCACACGGCAGGCGACACAAGTGTTCCATGGAACACCCTTCTAGTTTTATTTATTTGATAAATATTTTGATATATATTTTTTCCTATTGTACTTACAGCTTTCTCTGGGTTTTTTTTCAAGATGACATTTATGTATGGTTTTCAATTCCGTTTTTTTCCAAATTCAGAGTCTAGGTAGTCTGGGCCTTTTTTCGAAAGTGTTTGATTTAAATTTGATGAATTGTTATAGGAAAGAGGTGTTTTTAAAGCATTAAAGAAAAATCATGGAAATATTTTAATATTTATTTTTCACGCGAATGTATTTCTGAACCCTATTACTTTTTTTTCGAAATTATTTTTATATTAAGCTGTTTCTAAAGTAATCGCAGGCATTTTGTCATTTTACTAGAGATGAAATATCTTTATACATGGAAAACAGCAGCAAATAGTTTGGGCTTACCCTCTGCTATTCTTGTGTGTAAAAAATAAAAGTCCATGATTTTCAGGCATAGAATGTCAGGCCAGTGTCTCCATTCACTCTAACACTATGAAATCCGCCATATATTGTGAAACTTGTTCATTTATTAAGTATTATTTCTGTTAAACATTTGTTTAAATAAATGTTTAAATGTATGTACATGTTTGATATTTGAGTTTGCATAAAAAATAATATGCAATATATTATATGAAATTAAAAACCATTGTTATTGTATCCATTCTTGTGTGTTTTTTATCAACAACCAATATTTTGAACATTTGACAGACTCCTTTTTAGCTCTACTGGGTGAAGGCCAGCAGAGCTTATGGGATGACAAGTTGTCTGTCGTCCGTTAACTTTTGTCTCGTCAAGAAGATGGGTCAGCCCTTTACCAAACTTGGCCAGTTGTTGATACCAATGAAAGCTCAGACAAGTTGGAAAACCAGCCAGATCAGAGTTGTGGCCCTTGATTTTGTAAAGATTGGACAATTTAGAGTGAGCCAGTGTTGAAATTTCTCGACTAAAATTATCAAACCATTTGTGAACAATTAAAAACTACAGTGTAAACGATATAAGGTGGATGCATACATGCCACTATCTTTAATTATTATCCGAGATGTATCCAGTAGAAACACTGGAAAAACGTCTTATACCTGAAATTCCCAGGTATTTTATTATGCTCCCCGAACTTTTAGGGGGATCATCAGTCCGTCCGTCTGTCCCATTTTCTTGCCTCCTTAACTCCAACATGTTTTCATCCGATGTTCATGAAACTCTATAGGAAGTATCGGTATGATGCCTAGTAACAAATATTATCAGGACGTTCCAGTTGAATGGTTTTTAGCAGAGTTACGGGACATTGAAGTTTTTCGGTTCTACAGCTTGTCCACTCAGCTCATGTTTTCCATCCGATTTTCACGAAATTTCACAAAGTACCAGTATGATGCCTTGTAGCACATACAAGACGTTCCTGTTGAATGATTTTTGTCGGAGCTGCAGGACATTTAAGTTTTTCAATTCTAAAGCTTTTCCGCTCAACTCAAGTTTTTCATACACTTTATAGGAAGTATCGGTATTATTTCTAGTAGCGCATATTTTCAGGATATTTTGGTAAAGCAAAAATGGGCGGAGTTACGGGACTTTGTAATTGTTTAAAAAAATATAAAGGTAAGCTCGACTCATCCTACGTTTTCCATCCAATTGTATTTCATACGCAGAATGTAGAGGTGTCTCAAATTTCTGCTCACTGATTGGTTAGTTTATTTTGATGATGCTTTGTCAAAATTATGAATAAAACTACTCTTATTAACGATGCAGAAATATCGCTCTAAAAAACGAAAAGAGTCACCTTTAGATAAACTCGGTCATTATCCTTGATGTTCAACCAAGTTTACTGTGAAAATTAAGGTATCTACAGTGTGATTCTTTTAAAACCCTGCATATTTCATGCACATTCACGTAAATTGATTCAATATATGTATATTTTAAAATCAAAATCTTGAAAATTATCGTATTTTTGCTCTGCCAAAGATTTTTATTTTACTATAGAACCTGAGGATAAAAACCGAGTAACACAAATTTTATCACCTACTGAAAATAAAATAAAATCTCAACATCTCTGCAATGCAAAATTATGAATGGTCGATAACGGTTTCCAGTCAAGACTGCCCCTGTGGGATGTGTCCCACAGGTTGGTGATGAAAGGGACCGTAGGAGCCGCTCCTTAGTCCTAAATGGGTATGTGCCGTGTTTACTGGTTTTAGAGTTAACATTACTTTTGTACTTAGTTAAGAACTATTACACTATTATTACTGTAGTTGTTGGATTTTAAGACGGTCACATCCCTTGTGGTATAATGCACAATAAAAATTTACTGTTTTTGTATGGCTTCTACTGGTATACTTATTTGCTTACTTATTTGTTTTTTTCCTATAATTGTTATAATACAAAAAATCGAATGCCTAAAAAGTGGCCTAATATGTGCTATTCCCACTATAACACCGCTCGATATTTCCGTGGGACGCGTTTTATTGTAATTACTTATTCGACCGACGCGAGTGTCAAGGGTAGTTACTTATATAGACAAATTTAAGATCTCGTCCATACACGTGAACGTACATTAGTGCACGGTATATATATATATATATATATACGTATATTGGGTGATACCACATAGTAGGTAATTATATATAAGGATAATATAAGATTTCATACATCCACATAGATATACATACATCCATACACATAGTAGATATATACAGAATAATATCATTACATGTAGTTATTATATTTCATACACACTCATACATATAAACATTTCACTTATTTCCTATATGTTTCATTTTAATTGCGTCGACCTTAACCTGTCGTGTTCTACTGGCCTGACCTGCCCTACTTGCGTGTCCTACTTAAAAATATGTATTTAATGCCGAGTTTCTTAACTATGTTATTCAGGGTCAGGGTCGATATAAGTGTCAAGGTCGGATTTGTCAATTTGGACACGGCGCGGACCGGATGGAAATCACTTGGTTTTAAAGCGATATTATTACTGATTTTATGATCGAAATAGACAATACAAATCAAATCAGCAACCAAAGACTCAAGACAACCTAGTGGCGAGACGGTTAGACAATGCAATACCAACATGTTCATGAAAAACCCCATACCAACTATGTGATTAGAGTACCACAGGAACAGTTAGATCTCCCATCATCAACCTAATCCTGGAAACCGTAATCGATGAAGTTTTTCATATATGAGTATATGAGACATGTCAAAAATGTCACTGTTTTTTAAGTTTACTGACGGTCTCATCCCTTCTGATGGGATGAGCACTTAGTGAGGTAAATTTACAGAATAATTATATAGACCATTGTAAGTTTACATACATACACCTGTACATACATTCATGCACACCAAATGCCCTCTCTCTCCCATTCCAGCGCGTTGTACGCCAAGTGCTGTCTAAGAGTTACATATAACAGCCTTATACCGGGACGGGGGAGGGATGGCATCCGGCGCTTATGTGCTATAGTCACTGGTAAGTTTCCATGCATACTCGTATACATACATACATGCACACGCATAGGATATATGTGGTAGATCGACCTCACTGTACGACTTTTTATGACATATTGCTTTACAAGAAGGGGCTGTAACTTGCCTATGCTAATACTGTACTATTTCTATCATGGATAAATATATCGGCTCTGCTATGTACGCATGTTCTTTAATCCTATATATATACTTTCATGATTTAGGTAGACGTCATCATAAGATCCACAATATGTCCGGTCATTGCACAATCAAAGGAAAGCATAGTGGCGAACTTTAAATGGGTCAACCTGCAAACATGCAGTGCGTTGAAAATTCAATTGATTTGGTCCTAGCCTCTTTTGATAAACTTTCTAACAAGTAATAACGGTTGTGTGAACGTGATCATAACCAAGGATCTTGCGAACTTTGTAAATCATGTCACCATAGAATGCGGGTTATGATAGTCCTTGTCTCAAAATAGTTATAATGTTAACATTGTGCAAAGGCTTTCTAAGTTTATGGTAACGGTAGATCGGATGGAGTTGCTTGTTATAAAAACGCAACGATGGAAACTTCGCAAGGCTAATTGGACTACGTTTCAATCTCTTTGCGAGGAACAATTAAAGCCTTCCGTTTTCGAGGATGTCGAAGACGCAACTGCTCTTTTTACCAAAACTCTTCACGATATAGCTGATCAAACTATTCCAAAAACCTCGGCAAATCCTAAACGCCCACATAAACCATGGTACGATGATGACTGCAAAAAGGCAGTCAACGATCGTAAAGCTGCATTAAATACTTTTAACTTGCGGCCAACTCAAACAAATTTAGATAACTTTAGAGTTTTTCGTGCGAAAGCCCGTCGTACTATTAAGGATAGCAAGAGGAAATCCTGGAGATCTTACGTCTCTAGGCTGAATTCTCGCTCATCTCTTAAGAAGACATGGGACATGGTGAAAATAAGCGGTAAAGGTAATTCTAGTTCTGTAAATCATCTTAAAACAGATAATGGGGATATAACGTCCGTCAAAGATATTACAAACACTTTGGCAGAAACTTTTTCAAAAAATTCTTCTGATGAAAATTGTCAACCAAATTTTCTGAAAAATAAGAAACTAAAAGAACAGAAGAAGCTGAACTTCAAGTTGAAAAACTTGGAGAAATACAATAAACTATTCACTCTCAAAGAACTCCGAGAGTCCCTTAAAAAGGCTCACGATACATCAGCTGGTCCTGATGATATCCATTATCAATTACTAAAACATTTACCTGAATCCTGTCTCTCTACCCTTCTTGATATATTTAATAAGGTTTGGGTGACGGGAAACTTCCCCGATTCTTGGCGGGAAGCAATCGTTATTCCAATCCCCAAACCTGGAAAGGATCATACGGACCCAATAAATTATCGCCCAATCGCTTTAAAACGAGTTGTATATGTAAAACCATGGAACGAATGATTAATGAGAGACTCGTTTGGTACCTGGAGTCCAACAAACTGATAACAAAGTATCAAAGTGGATTTCGGCGCCAACGAGGCACAACAGACAATCTCATACGATTTGAATCGTTTATTAGGGAAGCTTTCATAAAAAAGAACATCTAGTCGCTGTATTTTTTGACATGGAGAAAGCTTATGATACTGCATGGAAGTACGGTATTATGAATGATCTTCATGACCTTGGTCTTAGAGGCCGATTACCCATTTTTATAGAGAAATTCTTAGATGATAGACAGTTTCGTGTCCCAATGGGTTCAACCCTCTCTGATATTCATGAACAGGAGATGGGTGTCCCACAGGGCAGCATACTCTCTGTCACCCTTTTTAATATAAAAATTAATAGTATAGTTAAATGCATCAATCCTGGTGTGGATTGCTCTCTATATGTTGACGACTTTGTTATATGTTATCGTGCAAAAAACATGAACACTATTGAGAGACAACTTCAACAATGTCTCAACAAACTTCAGACCTGGTCTGATGAAAATGGTTTTAAATTTTCTAAATCTAAAACTAATTGTATGCATTTTTGTTGTAAACATCATGAAGACCCTCATCTAACACTGGATGGCTCACCAATACCAGTAGTGGATGAGACAAAATTCCTTGATCTTATTTTCGACCGTAAATTAACGTTTATACCACACCTTAAATACTTGAAGGCCAAGTGCCTTAAAGCTCTTAATTTACTTAAAGTTGTTGCAAACACTAACTGGGGAGCGGATCGTAAAGTCCTCTTCCGACTTTACAGATCTCTTATCAGATCCAAGCTGGACTACGGCTCGATAGTATATGGATCGACTCGCAAGTCGTACTTGCAGATGCTCGATCCTATACATAATCAAGGATTACGACTCGCCATAGGTGCCTTTCGTACATCACCAGCCGAAAGTCTATATGTTGAAGCTAATGAACCATCACTGTCTCATAGACGGGACAAATTAGCCCTTCAATACGCCATTAAATTAAAGTCTAACCCTTCAAACCCAACTTTCGATAATGTTTTTAATCCAAGTTATGAACCTCTTTTTGATCGAAAACCGAAGGCCATTCGATCATTTGGTCTTCGTATTAAACCAAAATTAAGAGACACTGAAATCGACCTAAATTTAATTGCCAAGTACAAAGTACCACAAATTCCACCGTGGACTTTGGAAACACAAATAATTATTTTTGATCTTTGTAATAGTAACAAATCCAGTACAGACCCTACTGTCTTTTAACCCAAATTTAATGAAATTAAATCGAAATACAGTAACTTTCAACATATATACACAGATGGTTCAAAAGATGGAGATAAGGTAGCTGCAGAAGCTGTTATTCACAAACACAGCATAAAGAGCCGCCTGCCTGACAAGGCCTCTATCTTTTCAGCTGAACTTAAGGCAATTGAACTTGCCTTAAATTATATTCAGGAATCTGACGATGACCATTTTATAATATTTTCTGATTCCCTTTCATCTCTTCAAGCACTGGGTAATATGAAACATGATAACCCAGTTGTGCTTCAACTTTTAGAAAAGTACAATTCTCTTATAATTGATAATGTTATTATTCTCTGCTGGCTTCCAAGCCATGTAGGAATACGTGGTAATGATAGAGCTGATAGTGCTGCTAAGGCAGCATTAGATTTACATATATCTAATACCAAATTACCTTATAATGATTTTAAAAGTTGTATTAACACATATATTCATAACTCTTGGCAAACCGCTTGGGATTTGTCAGTTAACAATAAACTCCATTCAATTAAACCGTTACTCGGAGAATGGCGTTCTTCTAGTAGACCCATTCGTCGAGAGGAAGTTGTCCTAGCCCGGTGCAGAATAGGGCATACACGTTATACTCATTCATATTTATTACAAGGTGAGCAATTACCAGAATGTATACCCTGCTTTGCACCGTTAACGGTCAAACACATATTGCTGGAATGTGTAGACTTTGATCCTATGCGTCAAAGGTACTACAATGTTAATACTATGACCGAGTTATTTAATACTATATATTTTAGTCTAGTTTTAGATTTCCTGAAGGAAGTCAGACTATATAAATCATTATAATATGTTCTTGTATATATTTACTTTTTTATATACCCGTTTTCGGGCATTTGTTGATTTATATATATATTTTATATTACTACCATATCATCCCTTATTTTTTAATAGTTTTATCTTGTATTTACATTAATTTTTAATTAATCCTTCATTTCTTCATCTTTCGTCAGTTTTTGCGCACAATATGACCTATTTATGTGTCGACGTGCCGTAAAACACCATTCATTCATTCATTTTATTTATACAAATGTTGCGCATAGTAAAGTCCTCAACTCGACTACGAGCTCTAGTAAACGTAAAAGACGTTTCGGAACATCCCCGTCTAAATGGGGATAATTGTCTAAATGGGGATAATCAATAATCAAAATTGAAATCACCTCTCTTGTCATAGATTTTGCTTATTATTTCTCTATTTTCAAAGAAGCGAAAACATCAGAAATAGTAAGTGTGTTCGATATTCTTAACCATAGTAGAAAGGAAAAGGTCGTTAAAGGGGCGGTTAAAGGTCACTTATCGTAAGTGGTCCTTTGAGATCACAAGCCTAATATTTAGGCTTTAAAGTAAAATACCGCTTAAGCCGGCTCCAGTGGGCGTGAGATTTGTTGCAGAAAGTGTTACCTGTCCTGAACAGACTCTATAAAACCTAGTCTGATACATAGATCCGCTCTGTCAATCAAACATATATCTGACCATGCCAGTTGATCAATTAAAATCACATGAGGTATTTACCCCGTTACATAATGCACATGCTGTCCCCACAAACAAACATTTTAATTTCATACAATAGAACACATGGTAATGTTTGTGGCCAAAATTGAGCTTGGACAATGGTGGGCGGGGTTTATCGTATACTTTCCTCCCTTTCTTGTGTTTGTTGCTTTCAAGGGATCCCCTTTTCAGTATAAATAATATCATCACTAGCAGCACAGGCTAAAAACTCTAAAAGCTGTTCAATAGTATCAAAGTAAGTTTGGTTACTTTCACAGTACAAAAATGTTTAAGATATTTGATGCGACGGTCAAGACGGTTCAGAAATTTGGGGCTTCGCATATTCTGACAAAATCGAGTAAATAAATCGTTCCTTGGTATCAACTTTTCGGTAAATAATAGCATGGCTATCGGCGGCCGTTATGCCACGTATATTATTCAAGATGTATAACATACTGGTGTAAACTCCTGCAAATGCCTAATACTAGAGTTACAATAAGCTTAAATCATTGTACGATGTAGGTCGGTAAACATGGGTGTCAGAAGTTAGACATATTCTTTTTAAGTTTGGATTCGGTTTCGTATGGATAGCCCAAGATATAGGTAACCTTGATATATTTATGTCCCGACTCAAGTTAAGGATCGCAGATTGCTTAAAACAAGATTGGCACAGTAGTATCGAGAACTCTTCGCGATGTGACCATTACAGACACTTCAAATCTATTTTAAACGTTGGGAAATACATCAGTTTAGATATGCCAATTCATTTGAGAAAAGCTATGTCACGATTTCGATGCTCAAGTCATAAATTAAATAAAGAGACGGGTAGACATGTCGGCGTGGATAGAGAAGAACGCATTAGTATTCATTTTCTGGTTCATAATGATATTGAAGTTATTGAGGACGAGTACCATGCGTTTTTCTTTTGTCATAGATACACAGATTTGCGTATCGATATCTACATGCAATATCCGCCAATAAATCCATTGAAACGTTTTATTCTCTTCTTTGTTAATGATATTTAGAATTTCATCTTTTATTCATAACATGTTAAAGATCAGAGACCATGAACTATAAGTCGTACTCACTTTATTTTATTGAAATTTAGTTGGAATTGCATGACATTTGATCAGGTGGTTTGTTATAAATCACATTATGTATTATACTTGTATTGTGGGCCGGACCTTTGATTACTTAATACATAATTATTGTATTGTATATCCAGATACCGATAGGTGTTATTTAAGGCCTCGATCACATCTGTCTGACCATCTAGTGAAAGACTCGACATGAAATTACTTTCATAGCAATACAAAAATAGATCTTCTACAATTGCACAGTCCGTTACCAACAATTTGTCTAAAAACGGAAGATTTAATAGGAAAACAAATGCTTCATCACCTTCTTGGCAAGGCAACATGTAATTGCACAAATTGCCGTAAGTGAAAAATGCTTTACTCGAGTAACATGCCAAACCGTTTTTTGTAATAATAGAAAAAAACGTGTTACAGGTTGTATGGTAAGGTTGCATGTAGTGTGGAAAAGCCACAAACGCTTATAGATGAAACGTGACGCTTATTGCAAATATTATCAAGAACGTCTCCTGAATTTTGAATTGACAAACATAGATAAGTTCCAGAGCTTTCATAATATTTAGCACAATATTGTTTGACGAGACGTGGGCAAGACGTAAGTAGTTAGGCTTTTATTGGAGCAGGCACTGTAATTAGAAATTAAACGGGCTTTATAAGGCTGCTTGTGTAATTTAGGAATCGAGTTCAGTTCGAAGTTTGTTTTGCTTTTCGTATTGAAAGCGGTACACTGAGTTATATGCGTTGAAACAACATCATCCTTTTCTATTTTTATTAAAAGTGACCTTGACCTTGATACCCAGTGACGGCAAATGCAATTCCAAGCTTCCTTTTCATATAAGCTACCTACCCAAAAAGTTTCATTCCAATATCTCATTCCTAACTGAAGTTACTGAGCGGAAACCGTTTTTCTATTTTTAGTAAAAGTGACATTGACCTTGATCTAAGTGACAGTATGTTAAAACAGAGTACCGGAATTAAAACATTGACGTTATATAGGAGCCAAAAAGTTTTTACATTATTTGCTGCTTTATTAGCAGGAACTAATACACAAATTTTATGCATTTCTTGGATTCTCGAGTTCAAATTACGAAACAAACAAAAATGAGAAAAATGGTCCTATAGAAATCACAGCACCCAAGCGCAATGACACCGTAGATCCGCACTGTACCATAGTGAAATTAAATATACAGTGAAAAAGAAAATACACAACAGAAAGACTGGAAAAGAAGTATTTCCGACTTGGAACGGTAGTCCTACTGGTTAGCTTAAATCAATTTTAAGTGTACACAACCTCGCTATTATCCTGTCTTCAGCGCTCATATTGACAAGACGGTGTAAATAAAAGTACATCCCATCAAAAAAAAATCTATAACACTAAAGTCCCCATCCAAAGAAATTAGGAATCGATACACGTATATGTTATTGTTATTGTAAGATATATAAAATATATATATGTATATGTAAATAAATAAATAAATAGAAAAACTAATAAGTTGAGAAACATAGACTCCATAAGAAGTTGCTCAGGGAACATCCCCGTCTAAATGGGGATAATTAACAATGTCAAAATTGAAATCATCTCTCTTGTCATAGATTTTGCTTATAATTTCTCTATATCAATAGTTTATCAATAGTTTGTTTGTTTGTATGTTGTTTTACGTCATTTTCAACAGATGTTAGGTTATATATGACGGTCGATTGTTTGAGGTGGAAGCAGACCACCCACCTTTCCTGGGTAAAACCAGTACTGTATACCTCCCGCCATCCGCAAGAATCGACACTTCCTCACTTACAAGCTCCCATATGACTATGTGAATCGAGAAAATCAGCGACAGCATCGGAAATATTAACTTTGTTGAGTGAAGCTCTTAAGGACAGTTATTATTAACCATAGTAGAAAAGAAAGGGTCGTCAATGTTCACTATATCATCCAGATACCGAAAAGTGTTATTTAAGGCTTCGATGATATCTGCCGTAGTATTTAGTGAAAAACTCAACATGGAATCTCCTACATAGTAATACAAAAACAAATCTGCGGCAACAGTTGCATAGTTCGAACTCTTAGAGATACCAACAATCGTACAAATCACGCCACCAGAGAAGTCAGGTTGAAATAGAGTCCTTGTCGCAGGAGAGTTCTCAAATTACTTTTATATTTTAAAAGCAGATCCGGCAGATCCGGTTTACGAAATGTATGGTAACGGTAGCCCTGACGGAGTAGATTGTTACGAATATTCAAGTCCTCAACTAGACTAGCTGTAGAAAAACGAAGAAGTTGGAGAAACATATAACCCATAAGATGTTGTTCTGTGTCTGGGAACATCCTCGTCTAAGTAGGGATGATAAACGATATCGAAATTAAAACCATCTCTCTTGTCATACATTTTGCTTATTATTTCTCCATGGAAAGAGGTTGATTTACTTACTTACAGTATCCTATACCTGCTGTAAGCGATTTGCTTCTAAGGTACTTCTTGATTATCTTCCTGAACCAGTACTAAGCAATGCAGATAAAGAATCTTGCTCAGGGACACAACGCATATGGTCATGGTGGGAATCTAACCCACGACGTTTGGATCTTGGGTCCAACGCTCTATATCACTAGACCACAGCGCTCCACTGATGAAGATTAAAAGATGCATATATGGTTAAGAACTTAGAAACGAAAAGATATTATGTGGAATTTGTATTGATGACGCAGAGTGTAACGTAAAAGGTGATCTTTTTATTTTAAGTGTTTGTAATTAAAGACTCATATGCAAATTGGAATGTTATACCATTCAGTGAAAAGGTTAAATAAAGGCTAATTAGTATGTATCAAAGATCACTCTTATTCGATGGGTGTGCAACACGTAAAAACACTTGTGTTATAGTGATTTTTGTTTCAATCCTGGTAGGTATATGTTTATGGTTTTAGTCTACGGTCTAAAAGTACGGCCGCTTCTGCGACAACAAACATGTTACGTAGTCACAGGGTTAGACTAAAAAAACAATAATGATGACAAGTAAATGAACACCTTTCGTTATTCAACCCATTAACACAATCATAATGCTATTACAGGATGTGGTGTGTGGGAGTAGATGTTAAAGGAATTAATACGAAAACAGACTCTAGTACATGTTAATACTTTATACAAATAGTCGTGTTAATAACTACTTTCGCTTACTAAAATGTATACCTGCCGTTTTGTACATACTACGCTAAATATTTCCAAATATCAAGTTGTTAACAAAGAGAGCGGCTGTCAATATTGACTGGTAAAATTTGCTTTTTTACACATTTTAATATCAATTGTATGCATGTGTGTTCATACTTTTCCGCATACTTTTCCGGGTTCGATCTCTCATGGGTCTAGGCATCTTTATGCGAGAAATCTATCCCTCTTCTACCCAGGTGCCCACCCGTGCATGAAAATATCCCCGGAGAGGCACCTGGTGTCTTCCTCCGACAATGGAAGCTGGAAAGCCGCCATATGACCTTAGCTGTTGGTGCGACTATAAAATCCAGTTTCATTCAATTCAAACTTTTCTGGGTTTTACAGATTTTCTACGGCACCGCTCGCTAACTGGTTAAGTATATTTACATCCAGATATATACAACTTATCAACTTGTGTCTTTTGACGCCTAGTATAACTGTATGGTATTCATTAATGCATTGCATCTATCACTCAGTTTGCGTTTTATTGTCATTGACCTCCTTCTTTAGGATCTAAGACGTTATAACGTATATTCCCATGTCTGTCTCGCGGCTAGTCACAAGTCCATGTTAATTGCCGGAAGCTGACTTTCCAGCTGCGCGCGCAACTCATCCACTGACGCACATGCCGACGGAAGACATAGCATTGCCTGTTTTGGCGAGAAAAAAGGCGCAACAACATCCTCTTTGCCGGGGAACCTGGCATAGAGTCCTGCGACACAGAGACAGTCAAATCCACACCACTGATATAGCAGCCGCAGCACTGCCGGCTTCGTCAACTTGAACACATACTCTTCAAAATGTTTCTTTACTTTCTTTTCAATCTCAGCCGATTTTGCATCCTCGGAATAAATGTAAGTGACTCTTGACAGTAAAGATGGCACATCAGTTGACAGCACTGTGTACAGCAACACTATGTCCTCTTCATTTAAACCTTCGAATAATTCCCCTCCCGTTTCGCGCATGCCTTCTCGTATCTGCTGCAGCGCCCAGTAAGCCCGATGGATGAGAAATGATTTTGCTATGTTCGTCATACTTGTATCAAGTTCATAAGGCTGTGGAATCTTTCTGCATCCGTAACTTCCGAGAATTATTCTAATACTGCTATCCAACAAAGGAGAAAAACTGTCAGTCCCAGCTCTCACCTCCTCCATTGAGTTTTCAAGAACTTCTTTTTCGGAATCGGACATTATCCGGTATAATGATGTCATAAGCAGACGATCGGAGCACGAGCCAATCAAAATATGACACAGACACGCTTGTGAGAATTTCAATGGCATGTAATTGTCGAGAACCAATCCATGGACAAGTATTCTTCCGCAAAGTTTAAACAAGTCATCATTGACACTCGGATCGAGTATGGGAACCATCTCCTGGTTTCCAGTAAAATGTTTCCTAAACGCCTCTTCCCAAAACATGACAATAACGGAACCAGCATCCACGTCGTCATCATGCGCGGTATCAGGGTTGCCAGGTGAGGTGTGGACTTGGAAACATATTGACAATTTGTGCTGCTCAAGAGTACTGTCTTCTCGATAGGCGTTTAACATATCTGTGAACAGAGCTTCAGGCTTAATATGAATACGTTTCGTGGCGTTTAGTCGGTTTCTTAGCTCAGATGCTTTGTGAAGAACTCTGATGGTATCTGTAATAAAATGAGGTCAGTAGTAAGTGAAAACAAATGCGGTTGTCTACGTCAATTATTAGCCCAAACCATTAGATGATGAACTATACCAGTGTACTATGTACGTTACACAGGCTCTGTTAACCAAATCAAATCAAAACAAATCATGCATGCATTCGTCGACTTATAATAGATAATTAAATACGTATTAATATAATAAAACGCGCTAATGACGACAGAATTTAGGGGAATGGGAAAACTTTCTTAATATAAGATATATCGATATTAATAGCTGTTAAAAAGAATATGTATATATATACTCAGAAAAATAGAAACGTCCCTCTTTTAAGCTGTGATTTGCATAGGGTTGACTTTGTTACACTTTGTACACCAATCTAGATACAATTTCATCATTTTTATACTTATCACTCAATCATTCTGATCAATATTAATAATCATCAAAAACCAAAGTTTGTCTGTTGCTGCTAAAACGTTTTATTCAAATTGTGAAATCCCTATATTTTTATTATAAAAGGAGGTAATCTGAAAATATTCGTTCTTGAAAGCTGTTTGGCGAAAAAATGAGTGAAAAGAACAGCGTCTTTTCTCTGTTTTTGTGGTGATGAGGTCATTCTCTGTTTATTTCAATATAACAAAACTGTGTTAACTCAAAGTTTTAACCACAAGACCCGTAAATGCTGTTTAAACCAAATCAAGGGGAATAAGTTTGCCCACAAGTTTGATTCAAAGAAAATTGTTTTCATGACAGTGTTGGCCTTTAACAAAGGTATTGGCATATATGATTAAATAAAATATAATTTCATTGTGTCTAAATCTATGGGTAAAGTTGGGGAAGTTTCTATTTTTGCTCAGTATAGATATGTACACTTCAGTAAACAAGTTTCATTAAACAAACTATAACCGCTGTGAACAATCAGACCGTTTCTGGATATACTAAGGAACTTAGAAAGCGATTGACATCTTACCAAATGGGTCTGTAACGGCGTCGCTTTCGTTTCTATTACAATCTTGTTCGACCGTTTCCATGGCTTCTAAAGACTTTCTGCATTTCTCTGTCGATATACCCTGAAATACAATATGCAAGTTGTTTCATTAAATTGAACCATTCACAAATAAAACTGGTGTACATATATATAACGTTCAGGAAAATTCGTGTTTGAGTTCTAGTATTTATGAATAATTAATGATGGAAACTTTGGTTCCTTGTTGCTTATTCCTAATTTCTGTTCCTTGTTCCTTATTCGAATAACGAATAAGGAACAAGGAACCAAAGTTCTCATCATGAATAATTGATGTTATCCGCCTTCTATTACAGCACACCAATGAAGATCTAGTTCTGTCACAGAAACTAACCCGCCAAATAACGACAAAATTACACCACATAACCGTTTATCAAAAACTCTGTCCAGGTGTTCAGGTCATGTAATAATGTATATATATGCCTATTAAAAGTATAGGTTTATATAAACTTTTTTTTTTTAAATACCCGTGATTGAATATGCACAAAATGAATTATTAATCGGTAACTCTTAATTCGACGCTCCAGTTTTGGAGTTAGGCCTGGCTGGTTAAAGCCGTTTATAGGGTGTCTATATAGTTCAAATTCTCAAAATATGTAAGATATATATATACCACGTCGTCAATAGGTTTAGAAAGGTTGTACATATGTTGTAAAATGTTATTGGCGGGATAGCTACTTTTATCTGACATAATAGTAAGTTAGTATCACGATGCTTTATGTTAGTAAATACAAAACAGTGTTGTTTTTATATGTGTTTACTCACTGGCGATATTGGAAGAGAAAACGACGGTAACGACAGTCCTGGAAACACCGGCAGCTCTGTGTGCACACGTGGGGTCACATCCACGACCTCTGTTGCCTCTGTTGCCTCTGTTGCCTCGGATACCAGTTCCGGTAACGTTGGTAGCGGTACATTGAACTTCGTCATCAAGGCGAGTGGGTTACCAAGCGACAAAGAGTCGCGGCCGTTGTTGTTGTAACATTCGTCAAAGTTCCTATGGATAACCTGCGCAGGGCGATCTTCTGGGTCGTCCTGTAGCAAATTTATTTTAATGATTTTCTAAAGATGTTGCGTAAAACGTGATTAAAATTTTGTGCAACATATCAGTTATATTAAATTATGTTGTTATATACTTACGATGTATTTCATTATAACTAGTATTACAATTATCAGTATTATCAACAGTAGTAGTAGTAGTATTGTACATGCCTAACTAGATAATTTCTCTTGAAAAGTTGTTGTTTAGCGACTACTTTGAATAAACTTCATTTTTGTAGGCGGACCTAACTGCACGCATCTCAATAGAAAATGGCTGATTCGCAAATTTTCGGCTTTCATGCGGTTTTTAACGCCGACAGTGAATGGCAAATGCCACGAAGTGCGTTGATTTTGAACGCCGGTAGTGAATGGCGTAATTTACCAAAAAACGCAAACGCGCTACATGGAGTTTGCCATTCACTACCGGCGTTCCAAAACGTACAAACGCCAAAAATTTGCGAATCAGTAATTGTTTGCCATTTAATCAGGAACACCGCGTTTAAACAGTAAAATTCACGTACGTAAGGTATAACGATAACGCTGCCCTGATACTTCATGTCCTTCAGTTGCCTTGGCGACTTGACCTCGATCCGTATAAGTCGTCTGGTCTTGTCTATCCTGTACATGTCGTACAGACGACCTTCCAGCTTGGGATATATCGCCACCATGAAACTGTGGTACTTGTCGTCCGAAAACGTGAGGCACAGCTGCGTCTTTCTCGGAATACCGTTGATGTAGTCTTGTGCGGGATAACCTGAACCGTACAGACGAAACATGTCACAATTACATGCATATAAAACGAAACATGTCACAATGACATGCATATAAAACGAAGGATGACACAATTACAAGTATGTATGAAACGAAAAATGTCCTAATTCGAATTCTCGATTTATATATATATATATATAATACCTTCGATTTGTTGATATCAATTTTTTTCTGCCAGGATTTGTTGATATAAAAAATGAAATCGAAATCATTGATATAAAAACAAACCGAATGTTTGATGTCAACAAAATTGCATTTCTGATATCAAAATGTCAAGAAATACAGAAAAAGATTACACGGCGCCCCATACTCGTACTTTAGGGAATTAGAAAATCTGAAAGATGAATATACGAATGCTGATTACATGTGACAAATGCACAAACAGACAAGCTGAATTTCCAGTAATTTATATGAAAATTATTCATAGACGAAGCTGACAGGGCAAGACGACCAGCGCGCAATATAACCGCAGTATTGATATTTATTATGCAGAATATTCATACGATATTGGAAAAACAAATTACTCGCCCCGATAAATGAATTTTCAAATCATAACGAGGATAAATGCCAGCTCAAAATGTTATTACAAGTAGTCAAAATAGGAACAATGCTTCACGTAAGAGGGAAATCGATAAAAAATCTATTTATGAAGATAGCGACTAAGGCACTGAAAACATCGATCATTATGTGATTATGAGAATATCGACCTGGTACGGGACTTGATGGGAAAATTTATAGATAATGTAATCATATAAAATAATTTCTTGTAGCGATATTGCCTACATGCGTCACGGAGAGCAGTGAAGTAGCCTGTTAGAACATTGATAATTTCATTTCTGTGCCATTTTTCGTTTCCGTTTATCAATGGTTGTATATCTCAAATGCACATCGATCAAATATGAATTGCTGATCAAATGAACGTGATTTATTATCGAAATAGCGGTTTCCTCTGAAATGTATCTTTAACACGTCAATTTGACTGTAACTCTGTTACATATACTTAACTACACGTCGTTCATTAGTGTGCGACATTGTCCATTACGTTACTGTAGATATAATCACTTGTCCATTGCGTTACTGTAGATATAATCACGTTACTGTAGATATAATCACTTGTCCATTACGTTACTGTAGATATAATCACTTGTCCATTACGTTACTGTAGATATATCACTATAGTATTTGTAAAAAAAAAAAAATATATATATATATATAGAGACGTTATTTGGAATAATTTCGTAAATTTCTCTAAAACTAAATGTTTTCAGTCATTTCAATTCTCTTTAACTCAGCTATGGCCGCGGTAGTGATGCGAAACTGCGATTCACCTCCATATAGGCGGCCAAGATAGGCGGCCAAGATTAAGGCAAGAAAAACATCTCTTAAAGGAACTTATCCACCAAATAACGGCAAAATTACCCTACAAAACAGTTTATCAATACTCTATCCAGGTGTTTAGGTCACATAACAATGTATATATGCCGATTAAAAGTATAGATATTTTCACGCTTTTTTAAAAATATCCGTGATTGAATGTGTAAAATTGATTATGAGTTGGTAATCTTAATTCGAAGCTCCGTTTTGAGGGCTTGACCGTGCTAGTTAAAGCCGTTTATGTTGTGTCTATAGAGTTTGTATTCTCAAAATACTTAAGTTATATATATATATATATATAAACCTCGTCGTCAGTAGTTTTAGAAACGGTGTATTTATTGGCTGTTATTTGCGGGATAGCTACTTTAACCGCAGTCATGGCCGCTGTAGTGATGCGAAACTGCAATACATCTCCATATATGCAGGCCAAGAGTAAGGCAAGTCACAAAGGAATCTCTAAAAGCTATCTTCCCACATCATGACCACGTTACGGCTGTCATCCGCGCCATCGAGAGTGATTTGTATATATTGATGTGTAGTGTGTTGCGTAATCGATGTCAAACAAATGGATGTTTAACTAAAAGGAATCTGTAACGTGCAATACGGCCCTCAACACCATGCACTTCCTGTTAGTGGTCAATGCCATCATGTATATGTGATTGTATATACTATACCAGGGTCGTTATGTATATGGGTCATTATATATAACGACCCTGATTATACCTAACGTTTACATATGTGCAAACTATTCACAAACGGGTAGAGGGTTCACACACCTTAGTACTACATATACAAGAATGAATAAGTTATTATAATGGACGGATCCAATGGACCATGAAGTCTCTCACCGCTGTGGGTTCGAATCCCAAATGAGAAAGTGTCGAGTCTTACAGATGCCGGAGGTATACAGTATTGGTTCTACCTAGGGAAAAGTGGACGGTCTGTCACCACCACTAAAAATCGACCGTCATATATAGCCTAAAATATGCTGGAAATGGCGTAAAACACCATTTAACCATTCAACGTCGTAACAGCTGTTTGCAATTCTCGCGTCGACAACAAATGGTAGGTGTTACATACAGTAGGGCCTACCATGTGTTGCACTATCATTATTGTTAACATGACACGACGCATATTTTACAAATTAATTTTGTTTTACTATAGTAAACCTACTCTTATTTACCGATAATCAATTAAAGGTAAACATTTGATAAAAATTAATACATGAACAAAGTCAATCTCCTACCATATCCTTCTTGTTGATGCTGGTCAACCAATGCGCGCTCAATTGGGTCGAGTGACGAGAATTTGGGCAGCTTCGAGTTTTTGTCTGGCAAGCAATACATGAACACGGAAAATGTTTCCTTCTCTTTTGGACCTCGTTTTTTCTTGTCTTTCTGTCTCAAAAGCTCCATTGCGTGCATGATCAGTCCGGGATTCGCCACGGCTTCGAACCTCCCGTAGTTGTCAATACCAGGTCTGAGGACGCGACCATACCTGTTTCTTATTGGCCCGATTGACGAACCTCGTCTTGGGATTTGAGTGCGCACCCCGTTAGGGCTGGTTCCTGTATTCTTCAACAGCGGTTCCTGTTTGACACCGCCGTTCAAGGCGGACAGAGATGGATCCGTTGGCTCATTGTAAATAAAAATCTTTCCTTCGCTCGTATTTTGAGCCATTGTATTTAGACCTTTTTGTAAGTTTTGTGATTGTATTATTTGCGCAATGGTCGCCGGTTTGTCAGATGGCATCTTTTTGTTAGGAGGCACCACCGGTAGAACAACAGTCTTGGTATTTGCATTCATTACGATCTGCTTGGCAAATTCTGCCATTAATTTTGAATCCATTCCGAGCTCTACGCCTTCATTGTGTGTTGTAGTAGTTTTCGTTCGAGTTGCCGGAACTTCATTGTCGGTTGGTACCTTAGCAGACGACAACTGTTGCTGCGTCTCTTTTATCGCGTTCTCGTTCTGCATCATCATAGATGCAAGTTGAATCATCATTCGGGTGTTTTCGTCCATTTTTGGAAGAAGTTCGTTCCTGAAAACAGAAGAAATTGAGACCATTACGCAGGAACAATACTACAGTTCACTGAAGTCTGACAAACCATGTATTTTTAAAATTGATTTGTATATCTACCAATCTATTGTCTTCTTATAAAGGTCCACCAAGGAGCATGCATATTAACAGAAGAAGTCTGTATGTAAATAATTCCCTGATATAAACTATTATTAAAATGAGGGCATTGAGATTGGTGCTTTCGGATGAAATGTAGTTTGAAATGTCTAATTTTGTTCATTTTTATTATTTCTTTCAGTTTAGATGACGCATGGAGACAACAACAAAAAAGCGTGATGGACCTAAAGAACATGCGCATTACTAAACTTGAACAGGATATTCCCCTAGTCATTTGAAACGGCATTATTGTTGGTATTTAGCATCACCAAATTGTCTCTTTTGCCACTGACCGTTCCAAGGCGGTAGCCCTATTGTCAACCCTTTTTGTGTTTGTGACGTCATATGCCTTTATTCTTTGTTAACATTGCCATTCATGTTTGTCTTTTTGCGTGTTTTGGGGTTTACTGTGTTCTGTGAAAGCTTCATTTCCTGTTCGACTTTTATACTTATTTTCATTGTATTAACTATAAGTTGGCATGGATGATTGGAATTAAAACAACAAGCCCAGTATAAAATACTAATAATGTTGAAGTCTGATGATATGTCAGTCATAAAAGGGTCGATAGTTCTTTGAAATCTTACACTATTTTACTGATCATTGGATAGAAAAAAAACTTGACATTTCTTTTGTCTTATCTCTGATATTTTGGTTATGATCATGTCTTTTGCTGAGTTTGATATTTATGCTAACTTCATAACACTTTGCTGACTTCTTATATATCTTTTTGCTTATTCCTTTCGACCCTTTTCATTACATTTTTCATGACGTTGGTCTTAGTTTTTTAATAGAGTTTGGCCATTTTAGAGACTTTATTTAATTCGGTTCTTTTCAAATCGTTTGTGTAATGTTGCTGATGAGGAGATGATGATGATGATGATGGTGGTGGTGATGATGGGGGTGGTGATGATGATGGTGGTGGTGATGATGATGGTGGTGGTGATGATGGTGGTGGTGATGATGATGATGATGGTGGTGGTGGTGGTGGTGGTGATGATGGTGGTGGTGATGATGGTGGTGGTGATGATGATGATGATGGTGGTGGTGGTGGTGGTGGTGGTGGTGGTGGTGGTGGTGCTGCTGCTGCTGATGATGATGATGATGATGATGATGATGATGATGATGGTGGTGGTGGTGGTGGTGATGATGATGGTGGTGGTGGTGATGGTGGTGGTGGTGATGATGATGGTGGTGGTGGTGGTGGTGGTGGTGGTGGTGGTGGTGGTGGTGGTGGTGCTGCTGCTGCTGATGATGATGATGATGATGATGATGATGATGATGATGATGATGATTTAAAACTTGATAAAAAAAGGTTAAATGTCTATACATAATCATTAATCTTCTATACAATGCGAATTTATAACTTTAATTGTATCAATTAAACGCTGTATCGGAGATCTTTATGACGTCAATTAAGATCTATAAACGAGTTTATCGATAAAAGCTGAATTCATTATTCTGTTATTGCCGTTCAGTTCAAAGAAATATTTGTATTAATGTTTGTATTTTGATTAGAGCCAGAACTTTAAGATATAGTATTCCGTCCGCGCACCACATCACACACGCTGTGGGTCCTACTGATTTCACATACTTAAGTGTTTGTTCAATCATACAGTACGGCAACAATTGTATAAACTTGTCTTTTTATCTGTATCTGTATTATACAGCACAATTTACTGCCCGAAGAGGCATAATGAAACGACCTATCGGAGTAATCGACACGTTAAAACAAAATAAGTGATTTATTAAAGGGGCATACGGTAATCATGTTTGTTTTTTAAAAACTCGCAGCGTCGCGATATTATGTTTTATTTATTTATTCCACAACTTGCATTTTTGTGTAATTCATTATTAATTATTTGAAAAGTCTAAGGCCAATTGTTTTTGGATATTATTCATTGTTAATAAATAATATGTTCAAACCTATGGTGGAATAACAAAGAAAAAACTGTTAGTTTCGCAAATTTGATTACTAGTACCTCAATATTCAAGCAATATTGGATTAATAAATGAGGGTTCGATCCTCGCCATGGTCATGTTAGTTATCTTTGAGAAACATAATTAATCCACATTGCTTCGCACTGGTTCTACCCAGGAAGCCATCAATAGCGATTAATATAAGTTGCAAGAACTTACTTCGCAATCGATGTTAAAAGAAATATGTTTAAATAACAATAAATGAGATGTACATTATTAAAGCGTTATAACAAATAATTACTTCAAGATTGCCTTCTGTCCCTTTAAGCAGTACGTGTATCAAGCTAAATAACAATAACTTATATGACATGCTAATATATACCTCGGTCAAACACTGTACAATATCAAGGATTGCATCTGTCCCTGGTATATCCGAACATCCATATTTAATTTACGAATATTGTTTCTGTTTGACCCAGTTAAACACACACAAACGCACACACAACACAAGTACTGCATATATAAATTCAATTTTACGTGAACTTTATCAGAACATTTATAATTTACTGTTTACAGCACGCTATAAATGGTAAGTGATCACGTGGTACAATATATAAACACATTACGATAATGGTATTTTCGTAAGTATAATTATGACAATTATATTTATGGCCACTATTACCGTCTATGTGATAGCCTATGGCGGCCACCATTATCGAGCTCGTAATGGCGTTTATGTGCAATTTATCTTCATTTCAAGCATACGACAACTGTTCCACAACAACTCCAGGTTCTGTTTGATATATAACAAAATCGTTTCATAGATATAAATCGATATTTAATTGGTAATTTATACAATTTAAGAAACTCGCTGAGTTCCGGGAGTTTGCCATTGAAATAAGAAGGAATTAAGTATAATCTTGACAATCCTGGAATTGAAATAATAAATACGTGCTATCATTTGTATTTGCCTCTGATACAGGCATTTGCCATGTTTTAAATCACGTTTTAAATAAGTGCCCCCAGTATGATAACTTAATCTAAGTACTGCAAGTACTGAGAGGCGTATTTTTTGAGGAAGGAAGTTGCCGTATTTTGGCATAACACAGTTTTGTGAATATATTTGGGTGAACAGTCAGAGGTATGCATTTATTATTATTGTTATTATTATTATTATTATTATTATTATTATTATTTCTATTATTAATGACATATCGAACCTTAGACATATCGTGTATTAAACATATTTTAAAACGTGTGTCGGTATGTCGGTGTATCACAAACAGTTAAAACCGGCCTTTTATCATATTCCTCAACTATATGTTCTTGAGAATCAGTGAAACATGAATGAATACATCGAGTGTTTGTTCTTTATTAAACAAAACATGAATATTTGGGTGCCTACGTGTGTAAAAACATGAATAATTGAGTGTCTGTGTGTATGGGGGGAAATTTGAGTGTATGCACATGAGGTATGTATGAAACATGAATACTTGAGTTTCTGTTTGTATGAAACATGAATAAATGGGTGACCGTATGAAACATGAATAATACTGTGCCTGCTTGTATGAAACATGAATAATTCGGTGTCTGTTTCGTTCTATAATGCATGAAACATTAATGAATACGATTGATCAACGTGTGAAACCATTGCAATACAATATAATAAAATAAATGTGCTACATACTATAATGATTTAAAGAGAATGTAGCGACACCGCCGAACAAGCTCTGTTATTGAGAGTTCTGAAAAACTTGGGGAAAAGTGAAAGAATGATCAAAATCGGATGATAAACAAAAAAGATATGACCATTTGAAGGATGTTCTAAAACGGATATGGGAGCCGCCATTTTTTAGAACTATGACGTCATAGTTCCAAATTACCATAATATGGAATATTGATATATCATTTAAAGCAAATAAAATCTCTGCAAATGAATGCAAAATACAGTACTGGCCATATAAAGTATTGATGCCATCAAGTACACGTATATAACATACAGTTGCTGTCATTTCCCCACTATAAATCAATAAATATTCATATTTATAAATATTCCATATGTGGTCATTTAGAACTGCGATGTCATAGCTCTAAAAATGGCGGCTTCCATATCATTTTAAACAGAATCTTAAAAGATCATATCTTCTTTGTTTTTATCCGATTTTGATAATTCTTTCACCCTTTAACAAGTTTTTCAGAACTCTTAATAATAACGATTGTTTGGCTGTGTTGCTACATTCCCCTTAAACTGCAATATACATTAAGGGTGTGTTGTAATGAACGTCTCTCGTTTTAGTAAATGTAATTAGTTGGTACATTAGTAACAGGTTCAGGAGCCTATAGGTGTTTCACAAGTGTATCTAATTACACGACGGTGCTTTATAGGTATATCTAGTTTGTGATAAGTGTTTGGGAGTCTATACACTTTTTTTTCTTGATAAATGTAAATAGTCAAATATTTCTTACTTTTTAAAATAAGTGGTCCATGACCTTAAACACTCCCCTGGAGGTTTTTGATAACCAGTTTAATTAAACCTGCATGCATTATGTTCTATAATATGTATTAAGATCCAATGGTTTATACATGTAGGTTCCAAATCAATAACATTTATGGTTTTTGAGAAGTATTTGCCACAAAATTGTATTATTAAAATCTATTTTTCAGCAGTGGCAATTTTGAATTACCATTCAACCTGATTTGTACTACTACGATCAACAACGCATCAAGAGCAACATTCCTGTAAAGTTTCATAAAAATCCTTCAAGTAGTTTCAGATGTGTAGTCGCCATAAGTGTTTGGTATATAACTCGATGTAAACAAAGATGGCCGATGGCGGCCATGTTTATTGTCGAATCTAAATTAATTTTGTTTAAGATCAGCAGTATGTCATGCTTTTTTTTATTTTAATAATTTTTTTCCCTCAAGGCATATTATATTACAATGTGTTACATATAGTAATTAACGTGCAACAACTTGCAATACACGTATGCCATAAAAGAAATTGTAAGGAGCTTTTATATAGAATTAGCAGGGATAGAAAGAGTTTAAAGGTGGGGAGAATTATTAGTATTAGAAGTTTTACACAGAGCTACATCGTTGATGCCGCTTTTATATTACAATGCTTTATGTATATATAATTGTATGTATGTATGCGTCTATATGTTAGTTGTGCCTCCAGACGAGTGGGTTATGATGTAGAGATACAGTTCATCAGCGTGTGTTGCAGCTATCCTTTATAGGAAGTGAATGCATACGCTTGTTTTCGTCATAGCTAGGCGCACTGCCGTAGTTCGTCCGAAGGTTGTCTGTCCTTGTTAGTTCACAAATATTTCTCCCCATATACACACACACACATATACACACACATACACATACATATAGTGCTTTTTTATATCGTATATCTCAGTCCCCCTTCAGTTTCCCTTATGTATTCATGTTTTTCCATTTTTTGTTGTGTTGTTCAATTTTGTCTTTAAATATTGCAATATTCTTTTCTATATACTTTCTTTTGTTTAAATATTTTATAAAACAGTCAAACTCAGGTATGGCTTTCTTGTATTTGTTTATGAAAATGAAATATTTTGCAATAAGTATAATAAAGTTGATAATACAGCTATGTTTTTTTTTTGCTTATACCAAATGATATTGTTTTAAGATCCATATTTACATTCAAAAGTCTGCCCTGGAGAAATCTTTGTAAACTCGTCCAATACTGTTGAATAAGTTGACATTCCCAAAATAAATGTATAAGAGATTCAACATGTATTCACAAAAATCACACAGACTTGAGCTAACAAGTTTGCATTTATACAATAACGTATTACACGGTATGATTCTCATGATATATTTATATTGAAAAAAACGTAGTTGTGTGTCTATTGTACTTAAATATTTTTCCAATCTAAATCTCCTAGGGTTTCTTCCCACTTTACTTGCTGTTTTACAGTATTGCCATGTGTCTCGTTTTCTATCCTTTTCTATCTTTATTTAGGAGATTATTTGGTGTTTTGCTTTTTAAATGCTAGTCATTTTGGTAACAGTTCTAAATCAATACCACTTATGGTTTTTGAAAACTATTCGCCACAACATTGTTTTTTTAAAAATGTTTTTTTAAACAATGGTAGCCATTTTGAATTTCAGGTCAATCTGATCATTCACCTACGACCAACTAGACATCAAGGGCAACATTACGTTTAAGTTTCATGAAAATCCATCAAGTAACTTCAGAGAAGTTGTCGTCACAAACAATGCTTACAGACGGACGGACGAACGGCGCACGTCGCACAACAGCATGAGCTCTGCTGTTCTTTGACCAGTTGAGCTAATACAAAAACTTTATACAATTTCCAAAAATAAGACTCGGCCACTAAAACTCTCGTTATTAAATGTACACACATCTGCCTCTGTGTTCATCCATGATATTCGTAAAAAAAAAGGTTCGTAACAGACGATCATGATTTGTGACGTTCCGTTTTGGAATAACATTTAATTAACGTAAGCCTGATCGGATTTTAAACTATATAAAACATATTTAAAAACGCTTCTGCGACAAGGACTATCACAAACTGACTTCTATGGTGACGCGATTTACAGGTTATAATAGCGTAAATTAGTCTCCATGCCCCTTCCATAGTAAAGTTAGAATGTTGACAACCTGTTAAAAACTCAAACCTGATTAGAATTCTGGGAAACTTACTTTATCATGCAAATAAACATGTCTGCTATTAAACATCAACAAGGAAATAGGGGGTTTAATACCTTCTAAGTAATATTTCCTTGGCTGTATACTAACACCGGGTCAATAACTTTTGCATGCCTGGACGGATTTTTAAATAACTTGGCAGAAGTGCTCTCCACAACCAAATGAGGTGTCGTGCACAAATCCAGGTCCATGGCTCCAAGGTCAAGGTCATACTTAGAGGTCAAAGGACACTTCGGGGGCATTTATCACTTACAGTGATATTTCTTGTTGCACTGGCTTCTGCCAAGTCACTGAGTACTTGATTTTTGGCTTTCTATGTTCACATATACGTGATCATCTATGTGTAATACTTATAATGCGTATTAATGCTGTCCAGTCTGTTCGGGATACATCCTGTGGGATGTCTTTATTAACACACTGCTCTGTTGTATTGGGGTGACAATAACATAAGAGTGTGGTTAAGTGCATCCTAGAATCTGGTTTAAACCCCGAGAGGCCTTTTTGCCACTGACCGTTCCAAGGCGGTAGCACTATTGTCAACCCTTTTATGATCGTGATGTCACATTGGCTACATTGTCTCTTGTTTATCCGTGTAATTGTAGTTTATTTCGATGTGTGATTTTGATTGACTGTGTCCTTGAATGCAACATTTCCTGTTCGACTTTTATATCTAATTTTAAACTCTAATATTGACCAATGAACACCGTCCAGGTCTATTTTATTTTGACCGCACGAGATCAACCTGCTGCTGATCAGACTACACCAATTACCAAGCAATCAGCGGGCAGGGAAAAAGTTCCGGGTAAATTCGGAGCTATTACACAGAATCTCTTAATTTTGATTGGTTGTCAAGGTAAACAAACCAAAAAATCTTGCTAAAAAATTAAAATTCAACTTTTGAAGAGTACTTATAAAGGTTAAGTCATACATTTGTGCAATGTATTCATAATGTGTTGCATAATCAAAGACAGAAATCCTCATGTTTCTACATGCTAGTAGGTGGGTCAGCACCATCCGACCCAAACAGCTTTTTCAAAACATACTCAATGTATGGCTTCTGTATGTTTTTTTGATAAAACTAAGATAGGTCTTTCAAAACAAGTAATAAAAAATATAGCTTCCTATATTAGGGAACTCAGTACAGAGCTTAGAGTTATAAGGTAGGCCTATGGAAAATGAATTGGTGTAGTATGACCTGCTATGGTGATAATAAAATGGTCTCCTGTTGTATTCAGAAAACAGCGAAACAAACTATGCTGTCATAAAGCAGCCACACCACCCATTGTTAACATCGAGCCTATCAGTAAATTATACTTGTCTATCATTACTTCAAGTCTTATCTTACTATCATCCAACAGGGCGCAATTCAAGTTAATTAAGGATCTAGCTGTTCACGTTTACAGCCTTTTTCTGACACACGGAATACCACTTAACAGAGCGGACGGAATACGGAATATCACTTAACAGAGTGGACGGAATACGGAATACCACTTAGCAGAGTGCACGGAATACGGAATACTACTTAACAGAGTGGGTGCACTACGGAGGACCATTTAACAGAAGGGTGTGCAACACGGAATACCACTTAACAGAGTGGGCGGAATACGGAATACAATGTAACAGACGGGTGTGTAATACGGAATACCTCTTAACAGAAAGGTGCGGAATGCGGAATACCGTTTAACAAACGTGTGCGGAATAAGGAATACAATGTAATAGAGGGGGTAGAATACGGAATATCGCTTAACAGAGAGTTTGAATACGAAATACAACTTAATAAAGGACATGGAATAGGGGATACCACTTAACAGAAGATATGGAATTTGGAATACCACTTAACAGAGGACATGGAATACGGAATACCATTTAACCGAGGACATGGAATACGGAATACCGCTTAACAGAGGGTTGGAATCTGAAATACCACTTAACAGAGGATATGGAATACGGAATACCACTTAAAAGGGGGTTGGAATACGAAATACCAATTAACAGAGTCAGTGGAATACGGAATACCACTTTAAAAAGGGATGGAATACAAAATGCTTATTTAAAAGGAGTTGGAATACGAAATAACGCTTAACAGATGTGTTGGAATACGGAATACCACTTAACATACGGGGTGAAATACAAAATACCACTTAACAGACGGGGTGGAATAAGAATACCACTTAAAATATGGTGAGGATATATGAATACCACTTAACAGAGGGTGAGTAATACGGAATATCACGTAACACAGGGAATACTATCTAACAGACGGTGTGGAATACGGAATACCACTTAACAGAGGGAGTATACGGAAAACCACTTAACAGAGGATGTGGAATATGGAATACAGTTAAAAGAGGGAGTGGGAAACGGAATATCACTTCACAGATGGCGTGGAATACGGAATACCACTCAACAGAGGGAATAAAATACGGAATACCATTTAACAGAGCGTGAGGAGTACGGAATACCACTTACCAGAGGGAGTGGAAAACTGCCAACTCATCTCCGCCCACCAGTATGGGACGCCAAATGTGCAGGCGCTCAATTAGTTGCACCTCTCTTCAAAGAATTAGACCACTCGATCTTCAAATGAATTGTTGCTAGCATAAGTAGTGTAAGAAGCAATTAATTCCGTTGACATGATTGAAGAGGGGTTCACGTCAATTGTTACTACCAATAATGATCAATAATCAATTGAAGAAGGGTCCAACTGAATGTTCGCAAGAAACGTTCATTAGTTGACAGGTACTACTATGATTGGACCTCTCTTTAAATCATTTTAACAACGGCAGAATGAAACAATGGCATACCATTGCTAGCCAAAATTCAGGTGAAGTAAGCTCCAATTGAATTTGACCTCATTTTAATTAAATTAATGCTAGATACAATTATCATGTATGTTTCATTTGACGTTCTTTTCACAGACCAGACTTTGAACATAGACATTTAACACTGCGTTCTTTTGAACTCATCAAATGAGTATTACTTCACAAATGCAACACATATTCCATCTGAATTAATTAATAATTAAGGAATAACAAATTTCCAGCGAGTCTATATTGTGCCAGATCAATACCTGGTGGGCAGGATTTGAAGATCAGGATACGATGTATACGATACGATTAGGCCACAGTTTTTTTAGTCCCATACTCCAGGTTTTGACCTCATTGATTATTTTAATAAACCATGTTTATAATAGGGTTCCATGCCGTGCGTAAAATCTCGTATTCAGATGTTTATTATATATGTGTGGCTTTCGTTTAAAGGTACTAATCGGCCAAATAACGGCAAAATTACTCTACAAAACCATTTATGAAAACTCTATCAAGGTGTTCTGGTCATATAATAATGTATATGTGCCGAATAAAAGTATAAGTTTATTCATGGGTTCTTAAAATACCCATAAAATGACTTGTGAGCTCGACGCTCCAGTTTTGGGCTTTGATCTGGCTGGTTAAAGTCGTTTATATTGTGTCTATAGGGTTTGGATTCTCAAATTATGTAAGTTATATAAAGAGGATCTTACATGAGTACTCATTCATTATTGAATGTATTAAACGAGTTCGGCAAACTGATATAATGCGAGTTATTTAATTTATTAAACGAGTTGAACTTGGCAAAATGATATAATGCGAGACTCTTACCGAGCATTAGGCTACATTATTTTTTTGCTAAAGAGTTTAATAAATTCAATAATGAATGAGAACGAATGTTAGATTCTATTTATACATAACTCACATATCGACTTTTATTGCGTTTTGCCTGTCGCTTTAATTAACACGCGAAACCGACATAAACCGTGGAATTGGATCATATTCATTATCAACATTTTTTTTGACAGTGCATACTAGGCTTATTTGCATACTTATATACCTAGTCCTATATCGAAAATATATAATGGTTTTATTCCACTCCCACACCTAAGTTATGTAATAATATATATATATATACCTCGTCGTCAGTAGGTTTAGAAATGGTGAACATACGTTGACATAATTTGGCTGTTGTTGGCGGGATAGCTACTTTAAGCCGATGCTAGGGGTGCTTTAGAGGTATTCAAATTCACTTAAAGGGACACACGGCAATCTTGATTTTTAAAAACTGGAAGCGTCCCGTTAGTTTTTTTACATAACATGCATTATTGCAATCATTAATGCTAATTATAAAAATAGTATAAAACAATTTGTTTTGTTATATTACTGACTTTTGATAATATTGCACCAATTATATATTTCAACATTTGTTAAAATAACGATGAAAATCAAAAAAAAACACTTCAAAATGTTATTTTAAATATAAGCAAGCAGGTTTAAAGTCAAAATGTCACTGTATTAATAAATCGAGAAGCTTATTTTGATGTTTGAAAAACTTCAAGATTGCCGTTTGTCCCTTTAATATACAAAAGAGTCTGATACTTTACTCTCTTGTGTTTGTACGTTGCTTCCACGGGGTCTCTTTTCAGTATTAAAACAATACAAGAAACTGTGATAGAAAGTATATCAGGCCCGCCAGAACATTTGAACATGAACATTTTAGTAAAATAATAGACGTAGAAGTGAATCTATAGGAGCCGTCTAGATAATTAAGTATAAGAGTATAAGGTTTCATATACTTATTAAAGTACAAGTATGACATATTTCCGTTGCATTGTACGGAAATAAAATCGGGGCGCACCAGACACAATGTTGTTCAATTAACAAACTTTCCTAACTGATATTACGAGGTCGTTGTGTTCCGCGATTTTGTAAGTTAATGTTAAGATTTGAAAACACCAGATCTTGTTGGTATAAACGGAGTGTTTTATTTTATTTTTAGCTGCCCCTTTAAATAGTATAAAATATGATAATGCTTTCAACTGGCTAATCCAAATAAAATAATGAAAACAACAACTACATGGTAAGAAAACATAACAAGAGGCCCAAGAGGGCCTGTGGACGCTCTACTGGCTAAAGATAAAGTTTATGCACAAGGGGTCATAACTCTTTCAAATATTGTTCAATGGTGATGATATACGCAACTAGGCTTGGTACTGATTGTCCCTGACAAGTTTCGTTGAAATTCAGCCAGAGGTTCAGAAGAACTAGTCTGTACAAAGTTAGTGTATTAAAACCTTTAAGGGGTCATAACTCTGCCAAAATTCATTCAACCAGAACACGGCAATGACAGGTGCAACTAGGCTTGGTACTGATCATCCCCATCAAGATTCGTTGAAATCCAGCAAGGAGTTCAGAACAGACTAATCTGGACAACGTTTCTCTATTAAAACCTTTAAAGGGGCAAAACTCTGCCAAAAATCATTCAACCCGAATATGGCGATGATCTGCACAACTAGGCTTGATACTGATCATCCTTATCAAGTTTCATTAAAATCCAGCCAGGGGTTCAGGAGAACTAGCCCGGAAAATGTTTGTGTATTAAAAACCTTTAAAGGGCCATAACTCCACCAAAAATCTGTTAACCGGAATGCGACGATGATATGCACAACTAAGCTTGGTGCTGATCATCCCTGTAAAGTTTCCTTGAAATGTGGGGAGATGTTCAGGAGAATAGTCCAGACAAAGTTTGTGTATTAAAACCTTTAAAGGACCATAACTCTGCCAAAAATCATTCAACCGGAACACGGCAAAGATTTGCACAACTAGACCTGGAACTGATCATCACTAAAAAGTTTCGTTTAAATCCGGCCAGGGTTCAGGAGAACTAGTCAGGACAAAGTTTGTGTATTAAAACCTTTAAAGGGACATAACTCCGCCAAAATCATTCAACCGGAACACGGTGACGATATGTACAACTAGGCTTGGTACTGATCATCCCTGAAAAATGTCAATGAAATCTGGCCAAACGAAGGCCCTTTCTTCTTAATGAGGCAAACTATAGCATATTTCAGAAAATCAAGGGCCATAACTCCGGTGTAAATGGTCCAATCTGGCTGGTTTGCAAACTTGTCGGACTCATTGATAGTAACAATCTGGTAAAGTTTGGTAAAGATCGGATGAAAAACGAAGACCCTATCATATTAACGAGGCAAAATATAGCGTTTTTAACTAAATCAAGGGCCATAACTCCGCTGTTACTGGTCCAAACTGGCTGGTTTTCGAACTTGTCTGAGCTTTCATTTATATTAACAATCTCGTATAGTTTGGTAAAGATCGGATGAAAAATGAAGGCCCTATCGTCTTAACGAGGCAAAATATAGCGTTTTAACTAAATCAAGGGCCATAACTCCGCTATTAAAAGTCCGATATGGCTGGTTTTCGAACTTGTCCGAACTTTCATTGATATTAAAATGTGGTAAAGTTTGGTAAAGATAGGATGAAAAATGAAGGCCCTATCATCTTAACGAGGCAAAATATAGCATTTTGAACTAAATCAAGGACCATAACTACGTTGTTACTGGTTCGATATGGCTGGTTTTCGAACTTGTCCGAGCTTTCAACGACCTTAACAATCTGATCAAGTTTGGTAAAGATAGGATGAACAATGAAGCTCCTATCGTCTTAACGAGGCAAAATATAGCATTTTGAACTAAATCAAGCGCCATAACTCCGCTGTTACTGGTCCGATATGAACGTTTTTCGAACTTGACCGAGCTTTCATTGATATAAACAATGATAAAGTTTGTTATAGATCGGATGAACAATGAAGCCCCTATCGTCTTAACGAGGCAAAATATAGCATTTTCAACTAAATCAAGGGCCATAACTCCGCTATTACTGGTCCGAACTGGCTGGTTTTCGAACTTGTTCGAGCTTTCATTGATATTAACAATTTGGTAAAGTTTGGTAAAGATAGGATGAAAAATGAAGGCCCTATCGTCTTAACAAGGCAAAATATAGCAATATAGCATTTTTAACTAAATCAAGGGCCTTAACTCCGCTGTTACTGGTCCAGACTGGCTGGTTTACGAACTTGTCCGAGCTTTCATTGATATTAACAACCTGTTAAAGTTTGGTAAAGATCGGATGAAAAATTAAGGCCCTATCGTCTTAACGAGGCAAAATATAGCAATATAGCATTTTTAACTAAATCAAGGGCCATAACTCCGCTGTTATTGGTCCGATCTGGCTGGTTTTCGAACTTATCCGAGCTTTCATTGATATTAACAACCTCTTAAAGTTTGGTAAAGATCGGATGAGAAATGAAGGCCCTATCGTCTTAACGAGACAAAAGTTAACGACGGACGGACGGACGACGGACGGGCGACGGACGGACGGACGACGGACAACGCGCCATCCCATAAGCTCTTCTGGCCCTTGGCCAATAGAGCTAAAAACAATATATTAAGACCACAGATGGGTAACGTCAGTTGTTTTTTAATCGCGATACGTATCACGATATATTGTTTTATATTAGTCCGAAGTGTTTGTAAGTTAGGGCATTTAATGTAATTTATTTATTTATTCATTGTGTTAATATGTGCATAAACTTGATTTGCAAATCAATTCTTAAAACAATGTGTAAACCAAACATTTGATCTGCAAATAAATTCTTAAAACAGTGTGTATTTGACTATTAAAAGCTTGTATTTCTCTACCTTAGTAGAAGTATTATGAACATTACTAAAAACTATGCTCAGGTTACATCAAATAATGGTGAGAATACTGAATTAACACAAGTTATTAACACATTCGTGAATATGTTTGTTTGTTTTGGACTTTATCAATTACTTCGAAATTGTTAAAAATAAAAACAAATTAAACAGTGTTACTCTTGTTCTGGACTGACTGAAGTCTGCTATCCCAGAAACTGCATGTACAGTCCCTGTGCTATATCTTCGAGAACTAGCAACTATTAATTATCGCGTTGTGCCTCGTTCTGAATCGCGTCTAAAAATAAACTGATACTGCTGAGGGTCCCTTTTCTATTTATAGTACTACAGAGAAAAAAAACGAGAATCACGTCTCCATAGCACGTTTCTAAATCCGGGATAAATAAAGCCCGCCGCTGTAGCGGGCAATAAGACAGCTACCCCCATCTCTCGACTCCAGTGCCCCCGTGGTCGAGGGGTTAACGACGTTGCGTTGTTAACCTTCTCGCACCCCACCTCTGCGGGTTCGAATCCCACTGGGAGCTCAACTTTTATGTGGGAAAGTGTCGGTTCCTACCTATGGCGGTAGGTAAACAGTACTGGTTCAGGAAGAAGGGGATGGTCTGCCTCTACCACAAAAAATCGACCGTCATGTATGGCCTAAAATGTGCTAAAGATGACCTAAAACACCATTCAAAAAAACAAACAAAACAAACAAATCAAACAGATTAATCCCGCTGTCGGTACCTTATAACCATTTGCACAATGTTGTTTAATAAACACATGTTAACATGTACGATCTATTATGGGAAACATATTCCATGTTTAACATTATCGCACTCAAGTAGGGCAGGATAATTAGATTTAACTTGTAAAGTGTATTTAGTTCATATGAGTTTCCTGTGTTTATTTCAAATAATAACAGGCCTAGCTCTAATTAGATATGGCGGTAAGGTTTCAAAAATATGTTTAGCAATTTAGTTAAGAATTAATAGTATATTCATTTAATATTTGTCGTAAAATGTAATGAGCCGTACAATTTAATTTTTATCACAAAATGCAATAAAATAAAATTATGCGACGCTAATATGTAATCTGAGAAGTGCATTTTGAGGGGTGAGTGAGAAGCTGTTGTAACTAGAAATACACAAAGAACAAATTACGATAGTTTAGCGTTGATACTTCGCTTCGAGTCTAAATGTATCATTAACCACAACGCGTACGTACACGATTTAGTTGTACAATACACAATGCGATTATTAGTTTCTATATTGTTTTTTGTAAATTATTAATTATGAATGTCGATTCAGCACTCGTCTAGTGAACGTTATCACACTTAACTACAATAATGTCGAAGATAATAATAAAAAGTTATAAAAAAGTGTTTTGTTCTGAAACAAAAAACAATTACGCTAATGCA
>JAWPHD010002621.1:165000-248429 GCA_037043455.1 Cyrtodaria siliqua
TACTGCTACTACTACTTCTGCTGCAACTGCTACTGCTACTGCTATTACTACTACTAATACTACTGCCGCTGCAACTACTGACACCACTAGAAGGCACGATAAGTCCATTTACCACTATAGGTCTATACTAGTTGTACAGCTCATCACATCTGCTACTACTCAGTTCCGTGGTTTAATATAATTTAATATATAAAACACAAATCAAATTAAATATTCAAAACTTTCAAAACTTTTACAAACCTTAAAACATATCTTCTGAAACTGTGTCCACCGTTTCTTTTTCACTCACCAAATCAAACGTCTGCTTCCTCAGCAGACGACACTCTTTCCATCACAGTTTTTTTTTTCTTTTTAAAAACGTCCTGTATAATATTATATCTGCCCCGTCTAAAGCGCTTTGTTCGGTCCCTGTAATTTCTCTAAACTAAATAACACAGATGTAGTGGTGATTAAATTGGATTTCGTACGCGTTGCTATGACTACGACCGAGAACATAATAATTTTATTAGATGCAGTATCTTTACTCTGAATTCTATTTCGAAGCGATCTGAATAATTAGATAGACTGGGCAATAATTCTATATTGATTTAATATCGTTCTTGCATATTACGCCGAAGCATTATTATTATGGTTCAAATCTTGAACGCAGTTTCTGATGAAATCTCCTTTAGAGAGGAAATTACTTCTCCATTATTATTGCAATTATTGTTATAGACGAAATAATACGCACATGTAAAATATACGCTTGAAACCCGATTCTGCATCAAAATTATGTTGTTCCGCGGTACACCAGTAGAAAAAGTAGGGCAACCTAAGCGAATACTGTACTGGTATAGTAAATAAATTATATTGGAGAAATGTGTTTCTTATCAGACAAACGATAAGGCTAATTATTTTATTTCACATTTTGTACTTGCGTGCAATTTAATACTTGAAGAAATTACGGTGATTAAATTAGCTTTATTTATATTAGGTCGAAAGGAAGGCATGCCATTTGATTTCATTCAGGCTGGATTTTGTTTGTATTAGCTCATGGGTTGGGTTGAATTATTTTGATTTTGTTTTTGTTAACATAAAGCACAGGCTTTCTAGATTAATGTAATTACTTGGTTGTCCAATTAATTCCATGTGTGTTAAATATCTACGTTGTGCGTCCATACTGTGCAGTTTTATTTTGTTTTTGCGGATTTGGTTTTGGTAGTATACAGTTTTTAACTCATATCATAGACATCATGGTGTACTTATAGTAACACTGTGACGTCATAGTGACCGTACTCTAAATTCCAATATCCGGTAGTTGTAGTACGGTATAACCACGCCCCTTTAGTTACCCTAAATTAAACGATTTAATGCTCTGCATTCATCAAAGGAAATGTCACCGACCATGCTCCAAGTAATAGATAGAGTCTGGTCTCAGCGAGTTGGCTTATTTAAACACCGAGATGGGCGTAGCCCATCGAGGTGTTTAAATAACCAACGAGTCTGGTCTCAGCGAGTTAAATTGGCTTATTTAAACACCGAGATGGGCTCTATCTTTTTTGTAGCATGGTGTACTTAGTAACACTGTGACGTCATAGTGACCGTACTCTAAATTCCAATATCCGGTAGTTGTAGAACGGCATAACCACGCCCCTTTAGTTACCCGAAATTTAACGATTTAATGCTCTGCATTCATCAAAGGAAATGTCACCGACCATGCTACAATACATACTTACAGGTCACAGTGATTAAAATATGAATTTATAGGTCATTCACAGTAATACATTCATATATGCCACAGCACACTAATGTGAATATGTCACAGTGACACTAATAGTCACTACCCAGGAAAAGTGGGTGGTCTGCCTCCACCACAAAAAATGTCTCAATGGAATGTTATGTTGATGTGTTTATATACTAATACATACATAAAGGTCACAGTCGCATTAACGTGAATAGGTGACTAATAGGAATATGAAATATAATATGAATATGTAGATCACAGTCACACTAATACACACATATATGTCACAGTAATGTGAATATATGTCATAGTCATACTAATATAAATAAGTAGGTCACAGTGATATTAACACGAATATATAGTTCACAGCGACACCAATAGGTATATCAAGGTCACAGTAACACTATACACATATAAGGTCAGTGATGCTTAAACGGATGTAGGCCATAGTGACATTCATGTAAAGGGGTAGTAACCCTAACGTATATATTAAGGTTAAAGTGACACTTTTGTGATCATATAGGTCACAGTGGCACTTTCCTGAATATATAGGTCAGTCACACTTATGTGAATATAATAGGTCAGCGACACTTATGTGCATATATAGGGGGTCTCAAAGGGGGGATGTGTTCACGTGATCACGTAAAATAAAAACAAGGATCACGTCTTCACGTGAAAATAGCAGAACTTTCACATTTCACGTTAAATGTGGATGAGCAGACGTGAAGCGCTATAGGATCGAGCTTCTCTAGTCTCTCTAGTACACTGTGTGGGTTGCAACAACAACAAACAAGAGGGCCAAGATGGCCCTAAAGCGATCACCTGAGTACTGGCACATTATCGAAAGTATTCGAAATCTTATGGTCATATACAATCTGTGCAAGTTTGGTTAAGATTGTAACAACATTGATAATAATAGAATGATATAGACAGTTTAAGACACTGACAAAGTTTGGTAAAGATCAAATACAAAATGAAGGTGCTAGAGAGTAACACCTTGGGCAGAGCCAAATGTGACCCTAGGGCTACAGGTAATGTGCTTTGTGGTTTCAGAGAAGATTTTTTAAGTTTTTGCCTATACAAGTCTATGTAAAACGTGACCCCTGGGGCAGGGCCAAATGTGAACACAGGGTCACCATTTGAACAAACTTGGTAAAGGACCATAAGAGTATAGTAAATGCAAAATATTAACCTCTGGCTCTTGCAGTTCCAGAGAAGAAGATTTGTTTCAGTTTTTCCCTATACCAGCCTATGTAAAACTGTGACCACCGGGGCGGAGCCAAATGTGACCCCAGGGTCACCATTTGAACAAAATTGGTAGAGGACCATGAGCTTATAGCAAATGCATAATATTAAACCTCTGGCTCTTGCAGTTTCAGAGAAGATTTTTTAAAAGTATTTCCCTTTACATGTCTATGTAAAACATGTGACCCTTGGGGTGGGGCCAATGTGACCCGAGGGTCACCATTTGAACAAACTTGGTAAAGGACCATAAGGTTATAGTAAATTCAAAATATCAAACATCTGGCTCTTGTAGTAACCCCAGGGTCACCATTTGAACAAAATTGGTAGAGGACCATGAGCTTATAGCAAATGCATAATATTAAACCTCTGGCTCTTGCAGTTTCAGAGAAGATTTTTTAAAGTATTTCCCTTTACATGTCAATGTAAAACATGTGACCCTTGGGGCGGGGCCAATGTGACCCGAGGGTCACCATTTGAACAAACTTGGTAAAGGACCAAAAGCTTATAGTAAATGCAAAATATCAAACATCTGGCTCTTGTAGTTTCCGAGAAGATTTTTGTTTTACCTATATAAGTCTATGTAAAACTGTGATCCCCGGGGCGGGGACAAATTTGACCCCAGGGTCACCATTTGAACAAACTAAGTAGAGGACCATAAGCTGATGCTACATGTAATACATGAGAGCTCGTGCCATGTGGGTCCAGAGAATATTTCAGTTTTTCCCTATTCAAGCCTATGTAAAACTGTGACCCCCGGGGCGAGGCCAAATGTGACCCCTGGGTCACCATTTGAACAAACTTGGTAGAGAACCATAAGCTTATAGCAAATGCAAAATATTAAACCTCTGGCTCCTGCAGTTTCAGAGAAGACTATTTTTTAAGTTTCCCCCTATACATGTCTATGTAAAACATGTGACCCTTGGGGCGGGGCCAAATATGACCCGATGGTCACTATTTGAACAAACTTGGTAAAGAATCATAAGCTTATAGTAAATGCAAAATATCAAACCTCTGGCTCTTGTAGTTTTCGAGAAATATATTTTTTTATTTTTTTTCCTATACAAGTCTATGTAAAACTGTGATCCCCAGGGCGGGGACAAATTTGACCCCAGGGTAACCATTTGAACAAACTTAGTAGAGGACCATAAGCTGATGCTACATGTAATACATGAGACCTATGTGCCTTGTGGTTTCAGAGAAGAAGATTTTTTAAAGTGTTTTCCTATATATGTCTATATGAAAAACATGCAAAATCTCAATATACAAACTTCGGACCTCCGAGGCACGGCCATTTTTAACCCCGGGGACTTCATTAGAAAAAACTTGATAGTCTGTGCGTTGGCGATTATTTTAAAAGAAAAACTGTTGAAATCTGTCCAGCGGTTCTTGAGAAGAAGATTTTTTAAGGTTTCAACCATATATGGTAATGGCGGTCATCTTGGATGTCGCGCTGACCTAATTTTAACAAATCTAACAAGCACTCATCTAAGAATCATCCACGTGAAGTTTGGTCAAAATTGGCCAAGCGGTTTTTGAGATGAAGTTATTTGAAGCAAAAGTTAACGCCGGACGACGGACGGACGGACGACGTACGAAGAGTGATCCCAATAGCTCACCTGCTCAAGTTGATCTAAACAACTACAAAACAAAACCACACACAATCACACACAAACTTGAGCCGTCAGATGTATTCTGAGGCTTTCAAATTGACCCCATTAACAAAAATACAAACAATAAACTCAAACGGAGGAATAGCTTCTGCCATTCTGCAACGGTATGAAGTCCACAAACAAGCAGATACGATTCTCGCGCGCTATTAGATCTGCGCGCACCTAGCGGTATTATGTTGTACTACCGAGACCATCATACAAATAGTAATAGATTTGGAATCCAGTCAAGGGTGACCACTTTTGTCAGCAAACTGTATTAACCTAGTTCCAGGCCGACCAGTGCTACTTGTAATGGAGTGAGCTATGTCAGTGAAACTGTCGGCATACCACCAGTCTATACTGCCTATACTGTATCTGAAACACGGCTCGGCTGATTGTAGTGTCCCCGGGGATTCCCCGTGCCAGATGTTCGCGCAAGTACGAAAGTTCAGCTCTCGGGGGAGGCTCGGGGGAGGAGGAGGAGGGACACTAAAAAGGACTAAAAATTCAAGTTTCACGTCACCATATCACGCGATCACGTTTTACCAAGACCAAAATCACGGATCACGCTGATATAATTTTCACGCAATCACGCAAAAATATTGTTTGTTCCACGTGTCAGGTTTTTAAAAACACCCCGATCACGTTTTCACGCAAAACCCTTTTGGGACCCACTATATAGGCAATAGTGCACGTTCACGATTATATAGGTCAGTGACACTTATGTGAATATATAAGTCAACGTACCACGTATGTGAATATATAGGTCACACTTATGTGACTACATAGGCTAGGCCACAGTGCAGATATGCAACTATAGGTCAGTGACCTATGTATGTGAATATATAGGTCAGTATATATGTGAATATATAGGTCAGTGACACTTGCGTGCATATATAGGTCAAAGCAACGTTTATGTGAATATATAGATCACAGTGACATTTACGGGAATGTATATGTAATAGAAAGACTCATGTGGATATTTTGGTCACAGTGACATTTATGTTAATATATCACAATAACATGAATATATATGTCACATCAACACTTATGTGAATATATGTCAGAGTGACACTTATGTGTGTGCGTGCGTGCGTGCATTTGTGTGAATAAGTAGGTCATTGTCACATTTACGTGTATATATGTCACACATTTATCTGAATACATGCCACAATAATACGTGAATATATAGGTCACGCTGACATATCTGTAAATATTTTATAGGTCTCTTTGATACAAATATAAACACAACCGGTATCTAAAATGAAGAACACTGAAAATTTCATTCAAATTGATCAACAATAAACTTGTTAAATTCCGAGCATAACAGTACGACCCCCAAAAAGGAAATGTCATTGCCGCTAATGGTGGATATTGTGACTTTTGCTTTTGGGGGTAGTACTGTTATATTTTGAATTTAACACGTTTAATGTTGATCAATTTGAATGAAATTTTCATTAATTCAACTGTAGATATGATTAAATAGAATAGATAAAATTAAAATTTAATTTCTATTGAAATATGTCAGTTATCTTAGTTTATTTCCCTGTTGCATTGTTAAAGTCGTTAAGTGTAGGTTCTAGCACCTGATTCGCGTGTAAAAAAAACGTTCAAATATTTAATCAACTTTTCTTAGCATTTCTTAACATTGATTTTCCATGGCTTAAAAATGAATTTCTCTGATGAAGAATTACCGAATGCAACAGAAACTGGTTAATTTACTTCCAAAATCATGTGAGAGTAATTGATGAAGCTCTGCATGTTCAGATTGTGGATGTTTGCATGAACTTAGCATGCTTTAGAATAGTATGGATAATTACTTTAGCTGAAGTTAAAACAATGACCGAGTCGTCGGATATTAGCACGTGTTAATGTTGTATATAGTGTAAACATTTGATAGTAGTCGATTTCGAACTTGTTTTGACCAGGGAGTTGTTTTGACTGAATATTAGAAATACTCATACACTGTTGTATGCATAACAGAAACATATACATACATATTAATTAGTCTTGAACAGTATTTGCATGCTTCATTAAGGTAACTTGCAAGATCATTGTATATCTTTACTTAATGATTGACTTATATGTTTGTTCATAACAATATGGACTCTATACATAGTTTCATTTGGATCTGATCCGTCGTGCATAGCATGGGCTCGTGTTACTACAAAGAAATACGTTTGTATTTGAAGTCGAACGTGATTTGGCTGCATGCTAGAATAACTTATAAACTATAATATGCAAAATAGACACTTGTACATAAATAGTTAATTATGATTAACAATATTAGTATGCTTCATTTAAGTAGCTTGTCAGAGTATTGCATACCTTAATGAATGATTGACTTCTATGCTTGGTTATAATAATATGGACACTATATAGAGGATATTTGTTGTTTTGTCGTGAATAACAGATTTCGTTTTATCGAGAAGTGAGACAACGAATGCGAAGCACGAGCGAAAATATCTTTATATTTTCATGAATGCGAAGCATGAGTGAAAATATAAAAATGTTCTCAATTCGAGATGAAATAAAATCTGTTATTCACGACAAAACAACAAATTTTATTTTTTATTTTATGATTTTACAAACAATTCAAGGAAACTACGTTAAAACAACAAGGGAGGCAATTTCAATATCTAAGCCGCTTTACACATTTTTTTGCCCTACTACAAAAACAAGCCAAAGATATTTTACTTATACACAAAATTGAATTTTTTTAAATTTATTTATATTGGTTATCATTTTCTTTTAAATTTTAAAATCCATTTCAAATCATTGTTTGAATAGAATGTAAAATTCGTTGTGTTTTTTTTCTCTTGACATGTTCACATTTGCGTAGGAATATCTTGCGAACCATTTGTATTTGTTGTACATTTAAAAGTAGTTCCGGCATTGAAAAAATAATACTCGATATTTCACACGTGTGAAATAACCCTTTTTTCATAGCTAAAATCCACTATTTCACTGCTTCACATAAAATAAATTGTTTCATTTAACCGTTGTAAGTTGGAATATCCGACTCGTGCATAGCACGGAGTCGTCGGATAGTAATATAATTGTGCTACATGTGTATATAGTGTAAACATTTGCTAGTTGAATTCGAACTTGATTTGACTGTATGTTAGAAATACTCTAAGCTATCATACGCATAATATAAAAGCACCATACTAAATCAATGAGTATGCTTCAGTTGAGAAACTCGTCATAATCAGTCGTATATGTATACTTTACTATATTACGCAGAGCCGAGACTGCAGGAAGTCAGGGACGTTGTAAAGAAGGCCAGAGCATCTTCAGCACCAGGGCCAAACGGAGTTCCGTACAAAGTGTACAAGAATTGTCCGAAGATCTTGCTCCGACTGTGGAAGTTGATGAAGGTAGTATGGAGGAAGGGAGAGCTGTGTAGGGAATGGTTCAAGGCAGAGGGCTGTTTTATACCCAAAGAGGAGGATGCTGCAAACCTCAGCCAATTCCGGACCATATCTCTCCTCAACGTGGAAGGGAAACTCCTGCTTGCAGTTCTATCCAATAGAATGACCGCATACTTACTCAAAAACAAGTATATGGATATAGCTGTCCAGAAGGGAGGGGTACCAGGTGTATCCGGGTGTGTCAAACATACAAGCGTCATATCACAGATCATCAAGGAAGTCCGTGAGAACAAGGGAGACCTTGCGGTGATTTGGCTGGACTTAGCCAACGCATACGGCTCAGTTCCACACAAGTTGATACAGAAGAGCTTACAGCTTTATCACGTACCTGAGAGGTTTCGCCAGATGCTGCAGCACTACTTTGACAACGTCATACTGCGGTTCTCTACAAAGGACACCACAACTGACTGGCAGGGGCTGGAAGTTGGAATAGTGACTGGATGCACAATATCAGTAGTACTGTTTGCTGCAGCCATGAACCTCATAGTAAAATCAGCTGAAAAGACTTTCAGGGGACCAAGAATGGCATCTGGGTCAATCCAGCCCCCAACAAGAGCGTTCATGGACGACATGACCATCACTGCGAGGACTTGCGGTGGATGCTGCAGGATATTGGGGAACTCATTGCATGGGCAAGAATGAGGTTCAAGACAGCCAAGTCGAGGAGCATGGTCCTGAGGAAAGGGGTGATGCAAGAGAGCGCCAGATTCAGAGTAGGCGACCAACTCATACCTACTGTGAAAGAGCAGCCGATGAAGTCCCTAGGGAAGTGGTACAGGAACTCACTCAACGACAAGCAGAGTATCCTAGACACTGTTATGCAGATGGAGGACTGGTTGAAACGTGTTGACAAGTGTGGACTACCAGGAAAATTTAAGGCCTTGATCTATCAGCATGGCATCTTATCACGTCTGCTGTGGCCACTGCTGGTATACAACGTACCATCGTCTACAGTGGAAGCAATGGAGAGGACCATAAATTCCTTTCTCAGAAGATGGATTGGAGTACCCAGAAGTTTCACCAGTCTCGGTCTGTATTGCACAGGGAGCAAGTTACAGGTGCCACTAAAATCTGTGACAGAGGAATTCAAGGTCACCAAAGCACGCCAGGTCATCATGCTTCGGGACAGTGCAGATGAGAAGGTGAGGGAAGCAGGGGTCACAATCAACACCGGGAGAAAGTGGAAGGCTGACAAGGTAGTGAGTGATGCTGAGTCACGGCTTCGACACAAGGACATCGTCGGGACCGTCACAGAGGGTAGACAAGGACTCGGTTGCGTCACTCGCTCTCGTTGGAGCAAAGCTAGCGACAAGGAGCGACGATCTCTAGTACAGAGCGAGGTCAGACAAATAGAGGAGGAGTCCAGGCTTGCCAAAGCTGTTACTCTTGGGAAGCAATGTAAATGGCTGAAATGGGAAGGAGTACAGCAGAGGACTCTGATATGGAGCGACATCTGGAAGATGGAAGGCGACAGACTAAGCTTCCTGCTGAAGTCTGTCTACGATATGCTTCCAAGCCCAGTAAACCTGGCGATTTGGGGCTTATCCGAAAATCCAGACTGCAAGCTCTGTGGACGACCAGCGAACCTGGAGCATGTGTTAAGTTCGTGCAAGACGGCTCTAGCAGATGGGAGATACAGGTGTCGTCACGACAAAGTCCTGGCGTCAATGGCGGAGCCGTTAGACCATGCAAGACGCTCACAGAAGACCATCAGCAAGGGCATAACATTCATCCCCTTTGTCATGTCTGGGCAAGAATGTAGAGGAGCTAGGCAGGAGAGAGGGATCCTTGCAACGGCAAAGGACTGGAAGATGGAGGCTGATCTAAAGCAGCAGCTCAAGTTTCCACAGGAGATCACGGTGACCAAGTTGAGGCCAGACATAGTACTGTGGTCCACAGCTACTAAGCAGGTAATACTGCTAGAGCTCACAGTACCATGGGAAGAACGAGTCGCAGAGAGCTTTGAGAGGAAACTCGCAAAGTACCAAGCTCTCATAGACAGTTGCAAGGAGAGAGGCTGGAGGTCATGGTGTTTTACAGTGGAAGTAGGCTGCAGAGGGTTTCCTGCACGGTCTCTTTGGCGCACATTCAGTAGCCTTGGAATCACCGGACAGTCCGGCAACAGGACCATATCAACAGTTGCACGGGAAGAGGCAGCCTCATTGTGGATCTGGCGCAAGAGGGAGGAAGCATGGACAGGAGGCCACAGCATGCAGACGTAGAGCAGCCACCGCAACCTGGCAGACGAAACGGATAGCGAAAGCTTACCATCTCCAGGCTAGAATCTGATCACTTCTAGTCGGCGCACCATAGGAGGGCGTAGTGCGAAGCGCCGAAACGCCCGATGAATATGGAACCCACCTGAGGATGGAGATGGTAGCAGCAAGAGACGCTGTATCTCACAACTATTTTATTGATGAATAGAAGTGATTGCTTAATGTTTTCGTTGTGGACAGATGAAAGAGAAATAATATGTATGCATATCCATGAAACACATCACATATTATTACACTGAATGTATTTCATACTTCATAACGAGAACGTTGAAGGAAGTTAACTGTATATTCAAGAAAATGTTGAATGTTAGTGTGTACACTATCTTGCTTTTTATATGTATAATATTAGTCGAACTATTATTTTTTGTACTTACCTGCTCTCTATGTATATGTTGTCTAAAAACTGTTGTTATGAATACTATTAAATATGGTAGCCTAAATTGTAGGGGCCTATTCTCAGACGACATAAAAAGGAGGGACATTTTCACTAGTTGTAAGGACAATTATGATATTACTTTTTTGGTTGATACACATTCTACAGATCATGTTGAGTCTCAGTGGAAGAGTGAGTGGGACTTTGATGCCAAATTCTGCACATTTTCAAGTTCGAGTAGACGTACAGCAATTATGTTTAAAAACTCATTTAGTTATAATATTCATAATGAGACAAAAGACCCCAACGGTAATTTTATAAGCTAGATATAACAATTCAAGATCAAAGGATGACAATTGCCGTAGTTTATGGTCCGAACGAAGACAAACCGAACTTTTTTTCAATTTTGTTTTGATTTAATAGAAAGTTTTGAAAAATATAGTCACAGGTGGCGATTGGAACGTCCCATTAGAGTACGGAAAAGACACATACAACTATAAACATACAAACAATAAAGTCGAATAAAACCTTTTCAAATACAGGGAGTAAAGTATACTTTCTCCCTGTTAAATATTATGGAACAATTTGATTTACATGACGCATGGAGAATTGAAAATGAAAACTTAAAAAGACATACATGGCGCGGTCCCCAGAATAAAATGACACGCTTAGATTATTTCCTTATTTCTTCGGATCTTCAACTTTTTATCAATAAACCAGATATAGTAGTTTGTTATAAATCTGATCATTCACCTATATCAGTTGAATTCTCTTTTATCGACCAACCTAGAGGTAGAGGAATATGGAAATTCAATAATAGTTTATTGACAGATCACGATTACGTTACTATTGTTAAAACAACCATAGCCGAAACAGAAAGTCAATATACTTTGCCAATATTAACAGGTCATTAAGTATAAACTCTCTGGTATAAATGACCAACTATTATGGGAAAACCAACTATTATTAGAGGGAAAACCATTTCGTATGCTTCATATGTAAAAAAGAAAAAAGATAATGAACTACAGGAAATTGAAAACAAATTAAGGTCATTATATTTAATATTAGATGGTGGAAACTTTTCAGTCAAAAACGAAATAGAAATATTAACAGTACGACTTAAAACTATAAGAGATGAACGAATTAAAGGTATCATTCTAAGAACAAAGACAAAATGGAAAGTAGAAGGTGAAAAATCTACCAAATACTTTTGTAATTTAGAGAAAAGGCAATACACAGATAACATTATACCAAAACTAATTAAACAAGAAGGAATACAAACAATAAAAGAGATTTTGGCGGAACAGAAAAGGTTTTACGATGATCTGTACACATCAAAAATATCTGGATAGCTACAATTTGAAAATGAGGTTTTTGTTGAAAATAACCCATTTCTATATAAACTTACCGATGAAGATCGCGAACTCCTTGAAGGGGAACTATCTGCACAAGAATGATTAAAATGTCTTAAAAATGTGAAAAATAATAAGTATTATATAATATCCATCTTCAAGGCTTTCCCATCTTCAAATGTATGTCATCATAATGTTAGAGTTTGTACCTTCACACAAAAAACAGTGTCAAATTGTACCATGGTTCTCTGTTAACCGGTGTATCATGTCCATATGTAGATACTAGTAGTTTGCTAAAAGTATTGAATTCAATTTTAATTCAAATATTTATGATTAACTGCTATTCTTTAACACCTCTTCATTTAAATGTTTTAAAGTGAATTAGACTACTGTACTGTCTTCAATAAGCATCAATAGAATGTCATAACTTGCTGAAAATCATTGTTTGGCTAGTCAATGATTTACAACCCCATTCTGGTTTGTGGTCTTGAAAAATACGAGTCATACACTCCCCAGCACCTCGACACTGTATGTGTGATCTAATAATGTTCCGTGGTCAGTTGTTGGCATCTTGATTTTTTGTTCATAATGTGTAATGTCATATATTATGGTGTTTGCTTGTCAACAAATTAATGTTGAAGTCGCCACAAATGAGTGTACGGGTTGGATGCAGTCTCTCAAGTGTTACGCTTTCCTCTTTAATTGGATGATGACCGGACAGGCTGTGGACCCTATGATGACGCCTACCTAAAGCCCATTAGGACGGTGGCGTTTAATGTTTGTCCGAGGTCTTGTCTTGTCGTGCCCTCAATGGTTTATTCTCTTGTTGCTCTGGCTTCTGCCAAGTCATCGAGTACCTTCATTGTGGCTTTCTAGGCTTCTTTTTTTTGTATTTATATATACAGGAGCATCTAGGTGTTTTACTTATATTGCCTTTTAACGCTGCCCTGTTGGTTAGAGAATATTTCATGGCGGGGATTTCTTTATTTACACTGTCCCGTTTAATTGGGATGACAATAGGGTAAGTGTGAGGTTTGGTTTTTGGTGCACCCTAGAACCTGGTTAAAAACCCCAGTGGCCTTTTTGGCCAAGTGGCCTTTGGCCACTGACCGTTCCAAGGCGGAAGTCCTATTGTCAACCCTTTTGTGTTTGTGATGTCGTTTTCATTTTTTATTACTTTTGCCTTCTCGTTTGTCTGTTTGCGTGTTGTTTTTTTTGTTTTGTGGTTGAATGCTACTTTCCCTGTCCGATTTTTATATCTTTTTTTTTTTTCGCTAAGTCTCCTAGAATAAATTGCAGGGTTGTGAACTTTGTCTTTGGAGATATATATACAACAACAACTGCCAGTTTGTCCAACTGTAAAACATTGTGGAGCAGTATAATTGCGAATTCTATTCCTATTTTATTATACATACTTACATACTTGTTTGAATGGCCTGAAATGTTTAGTAGTTGTCATGATTGATTTTTAAGAGGAATTTTAATGATGTAGCAGAGATCATGGTTACCACAAAGACATTGTCCACCGACCAAGAAAAACTATGTTTACCTTTGAAACCTAATGTAATGTTGTAAGGTTATTTGGGTATTTGTTTCAGTTATTGTCTTAAAGTGTATATATGTATATGTAAATATTAAGAGATAGAAAAAGAAACAAGAGGCCCAAGAGGGCCTGTGAACGCTCTACTGGCTGTTATACCATTGATGAATCGAGTCGTACTACATGGTGTCTAGAGTGTACACAAGGTTTTTCAAGTATTTGACCTAGTGACCTAGTTTTTGACCCCATGGGACCCATTTTCGAACTTGACCAAAATATAATTAAGACAACATTTCGACAAAGTTTCATCAAGATCGGGTCAGAAATATGGCCTCTAGAGTGTACTAGTGACCTAGTTTTTGACCCTGTGTGACCCTGTGTGACCCATTTTCGAACTTTAGCAAGCTATAATTGAGACAAATATTCTGACAAAATATGGCCTCTAGAGTGTACACACGGTTTTTCCAAAGTTTGACCTAGTGACCTAGTTTTTAACACCATGTGACCCATTTTTGAACTTGACCAAGATATAATTAAGACAAACATTTTGACAAAGAGTGTACACAAGGTTTTTCCAATATTTGACATAGTGACCTAGTTTTTAACCCCATGTGACCCATTTTCAAACTTGACCAAGATATAATTAAGACAAACATTCTGACAAAGTTGCATCAAGCTCGGGTCAAAAATATGGCCTCTAGAGTGTACACAAGGTTTTTCCAATATTTGAACTAGTGACCTAGTTTTTAACTTCATGTGACTCATTTCCGAACTTGATCAAGATATAATTAAGATAAACAATTTGAAAAAATGTCATCAAGTTTGGGTCAAAAATATGACCTCTAGAGTGTACACAAGTTTTTTCAAGTATTTGACCTAGTGACCTAGTTTTTGACCCCACATGACCCATTTTTGAACTTGACCGAGATTTCATAGAGACAAACATTCTGACAAAGTTTCATCAAGATCGGGTCAAAAATATGGCCTCTAGAGTGTACACACGGTTTTTCCAAAGTTTGACCTAGTGACCTAGTTTTTAACCCCATGTTACCCATTTTCAAACTTGACCAAGATATAATTAAGACAAACATTCTGACAAAGTTGCATCAAGCTCGGGTCAAAAATATGGCCTCTAGAGTGTACACAAGGTTTTTCCAATATTTGACCTAGTCTAGTTTTTAACTTCATGTGACCCATTTCCGAACTTGATCAAGATATAATTAAGACAAACAATTTGACAAAATTTCATCAAGATTGGGTAACAAATATGACCTCTAGAGTGTACACAAGTTTTTTCAAGTATTTGACCTAGTGACCTAGTTTTTGACCCCACATGACCAATTTTTAAACTTGACCGAGATTTCATTGAGACAAACATTCTGACAAAGTTTCATCAAGATCGGGTCAAAAATATGGCCTCTAGAGTGTACACACGGTTTTTCCAAAGTTTGACCTAGTGACCTAGTTTTTAACACCATGTGACCCATTTTTGAACTTGAACAAGATATAATTAAGACAAACATTTTGACAAAGTTTCATCAAGATTGGGTCAGAAATACGGCTTCTAGAGTGTACACAAGGTTTTTCAAGTATTTGACCTAGTGACCTAGTTTTTAACCCCATGTGACCCATTTTCAAACTTGACTAAGATATAATTAAGACAAACATTCTGACAAAGTTGCATCAAGCTCGGGTCAAAAATATGGCCTCTAGAGTGTACACAAGGTTTTTCCAATATTTGACCTAGTGACCTAGTTTTTGACCCCAGATGACCCATTTTCGAACTTGACCGAGATTTCATTGAGACAAACAATTAAGATAAACATTCTGACAAAGTTGCATCAAGCTCGGGTCAAAAATATGGCCTCTAGAGTGTACACAAGGTTTTTCCAATATTTGACCTAGTGACCTAGTTTTTAACTTCATGTGACCCATTTTCGAACTTGATCAAGATATAATTAAGATAAACAATTTGACAAAGTTTCATCAAGATTGGGTCAGAAATACGGCTTCTAGAGTGTACACAAGGTTTTTCAAGTATTTGACCTAGTGACCTAGTTTTTAACCCCATGTGACCCATTTTCAAACTTGACTAAGATATAATTAAGACAAACATTCTGACAAAGTTGCATCAAGCTCGGGTCAAAAATATGGCCTCTAGAGTGTACACAAGGTTTTTCCAATATTTGACCTAGTGACCTAGTTTTTGACCCCAGATGACCCATTTTCGAACTTGACCGAGATTTCATTGAGACAAACAATTAAGATAAACATTCTGACAAAGTTGCATCAAGCTCGGGTCAAAAATATGGCCTCTAGAGTGTACACAAGGTTTTTCCAATATTTGACCTAGTGACCTAGTTTTTAACTTCATGTGACCCATTTTCGAACTTGATCAAGATATAATTAAGATAAACAATTTGACAAAGTTTCATCAAGATAGGGTAACAAATATGACCTCTAGAGTGTACACAAGTTTGTTCAAGTATTTGACCTAGTGACCTAATTTTTGACCCCACATGACCCATTTTTGAACTTGACCGAGATTTCATTAAGACAAACATTCTGACAAAGTTTCATCAAGATCGGGTCAAAAATATGGCCTCTAGAGTGTACACACGGTTTTTCCAAAGTTTGACCTAGTGACCTAGTTTTTAAACCATGTGACCCATTTTTGAACTTGACCAAGATATAATTAAGACAAACATTTTGACAAAGTTTCATCAAGATTGGGTCAGAAATACGGCTTTTAGAGTGTACACAAGGTTTTTCAAGTATTTGACCTAGTGACCTAGTTTTTAACCCCATGTGACCCATTTTCAAACTTGACCAAGATATAATTAAGACAAACATTCTGACAAAGTTGCATCAAGCTCGGGTCAAAAATATGGCCTTTAGAGTGTACACAAGGTTTTTCCAATATTTGACCTAGTGACCTAGTTTTTGACCCCACATGACCCATTTTCGAACTTGACCGAGATTTTATTGAGACAAACCTTCTGACAAAGTTTCATGATGATTGCATCAGAAATGTGGCCTCTAGAGTGTACACAAGCAAAAGTTAACGGACGGACGGACGGACGACGGAAGACGGACAACACACCATCCCATAAGCTCTGCTGGCCCTTGGCCAGTAGAGCTAATAAAAATCAAGAGGCCCAAGAGTGCCTGTCTACGGTCTACTGGCTAATATGGCTCTTATAACATCAATGAAGCGAGTGACTTTCGTCTTAAAGAGGCAAAATATAGCATTTTTAACTAAATCAAGACCCATAACTCAGCCATTACTGGTCCGATCTGGCTGGTCTTCGAACTTGGTCAGTAGAGAAAATATTTATTTATTTTTTAAACTTTAAATATTCAAAAAAGTAAAGAAATATAAAAATAATAAAAGAAAAAAAAAGAAAAAAAATCTGGATAAGTTTGGTAAAGATCAGATGAAAAATGAAGGCCATATCGCCTTAACAAGGCAAAATATAGCATATTTAACGAAATGAAGGGCCATAACTCCGCTGTTACTGTTCCGATTTGGCTGGTTTTCGAACTTGTCCGTGCTTTTATTAACATTAACAATCTGGTAAAAATTGGTAAAGATTGGATGAAAAATGAAGGCCCTATCGTCTTAACGAGGCAAAATAAGGCATTTTTAACTAAATCAAGGGCCATAACTCAACTGTTACTGGTCCGATTTGGCTGGTTTTCGAACTTACCCGAGCTTTTATTGACACGAGCAATCTGGTAAAGTTTGGTAAAGATCGGATGAAAAATGGAGGCCATATCGTCTTAACGAGGCATAATATAGCATTTTTAACTAAATCAAGGGCCACAACTCCGCTGTTACTGGTTCGATCTGGCTGGGTTTTTTAACTTGTCCGAGCTATCATTGACATTAACAATCTGGTAAAGTTTGGTAAAGATCGGACAAAAAGTGAACGCCCTATCGTCTTAACGAGACACAAGTTAACGACGGACGGACGACGGACAACTCGGCATCCCATCCACCTTCGGCATCCCATATGCGTTCGGCCTGTAAAGCTAAAAATGTAAAAGAATTGTGACAACGGTGAAAAGTGTGTCCGGAAACGATGAAAAAAAATAAATATATTTTACCCAATTTATCTTCAGCATATCAATGTTAATGTATCAATGACGCTGTATGGCCAATATGAGCAGCCTAATATGCATAGTTGATGAAATACATACATTACAAAAAGTTACCGTTGGTGGGGGTTGATGAAATACATGCATTACAAAAAATTACCGTTGAGGGTGGGGGTGAAATACATACGCTGACGCCACCGCTGACGCCGTGGGTATAGCAATATACTTCGTGGAGGTGAGCTAAAAAGACTGTAAAAATATTACTATTTTTTTCATTAATGACATTGCTGATGACATTTTACCGCAAAATATGACATAAACATTCCTTTTTTAATTTATACAGTATTAGTTAGTGCAATTCCAGCTGATTGGAAAGCACGCATGAGAAATAATAATTAGATCGAGAATACATGAATAAAAACGTTAGTAGACTTAAAACAGCTAAAAAGGTAAATAAAACATTCTACCCTCATTTTCTGGAGTCAGTAGTTGAAATTCCAAAAATGAAATGACGAACAGATTTGGAATGCGCATTGACTAGTGAAGATTGGGCAATTCTATATAAGCAACATTTCCGTATAACAGATGACTCATATCTTCAATCCTTACAATTTAAAATTAGTCATCAAATTATTTTCACCAATGCATGATTATATAAATGTGGAATGTCTGTAACGGAACTTTGCACATTTTGTAATAATTCAAAAGAAACTCTGTTGCATTTATTTTATGAATGTATGTCAGCCAAGAACATATCAATAAAGCTGTTAGTGATTTACATGAAAAATGCAATATTTTAATAGAATTAAAACCAGAGTCCATTATTCTTGGCACACCATGCTCATCAGATATTGATTATATTTTGTATCTACTTGTGCTCATCTATAAGAAGTATGTCTATTCTGCAAACTGAGAAAATGTCTACCTAACTATATACTATTTTTAGAACAAGTGAAAAGTTACAGAGCTATGGAACTATTCTCAACATATATGTACCCCTTATACAAATCTAATGCAATTAAATCAAGGTGGAATGCAGTTCAAATATGTTGTGATGTAAGCTGTGTAAAATGTTTGTGATACATTAGTTCTAATGTTTTCAATTTACAACTGGAAGGAAGCTAAATCCATTCCACATATTTAATGAAGTTATAATTTACTATAGGAGCAGGTAGACTATAATGCATCCATATATGTATGGTATATAAATGTTTGTACACTTGATATTCAAATAAAATGTTAAAAACAAAAAAAACAATGACCTTTAACATATAAACACAGTTGCTTTAATGCCAATCATTATGTAAAATGTCTATTTGGAATTTCGGTATTTTTTTTATATGTAATAAAAAAAATCTATGTTGTCATTAAAGATGAATGGCCACCCTTTTTTGTAGTATTATCAATGAACAAATTTGACTCTTAAACAGCGTATGCACATTTCTTGATAGTCCCGGAGAGAAACCGCTACTAAATTGTATGTTAAAATAAGTATTATTTGCATCTTTTACCACTGCTGACTGCACGGGAAAGGTTTGAATTATATAGCTGCACAACTATTGCCAGATAATTGATAAATACATTTACCTGTTCAAAGTTTTCTACCTCATCAAATAAAATCGTATTCGTGCTTTTCACGGATATTGCAATGTGTGAATTGTAAATATCTATTGTTGTGTATCGATTTCGATTTAAATAAACATAAACATGGTCATGAAACAAAACATGGCCGGGGAACTTTAATATCTAGGCCCATTTTAAATAAGAATAACTTCATATCTTCTCAACACTTCCTGTGCTGTAATGCTGTGCTACATCTAAGAGTCATCTCCGGTGGTTTAAGAACTGTTGAATCACAGTTATAATGCGCCCACCCACCATCACCGACACCAACAAATAAGATTCATCAATCTTCTAGACTAATACACAATGAACAACGTAAATGTGTGGTAAAGGTTGTTTAATAATATACAAGTACATGAATTTAATGCTGCCAAACTATGTGGCATTATGATACAGTTTATAAATACAGCAAATGATATGTCAACATTGAATCACATATATAGTATACCTCACTGACATAAGGAACAGAGTGTGGCGGATAGAATAGCAGAGGGTGGTGGATAGATAGTAGAGGGAGGGTGGTTAGAATAGAAGTGAGAGGTGGATAGAACAGTCGAGGGAGGTGGATAGAATAGCAGAGGGAGGTGGATAGAACAGTCGAGGGAGGTGGATAGAATAGCAGAGGGTGGTTGAACACAGACCCAATAATAAACAGATAGGAAACTTCCGAAGTAGTCAAAATATCTGGTCGCACATTTACTTTCCTTCTAACCGTTCTCTCAAATATTCTTCATTGATTTTGATCAGTATACTATTGAAAGTGTAACAAATAGCAAAATTCCTTCTAACTGTTCTCTCAAATATTCATTGATTTTGATTAGTATACAATTGAAAGAAGTATAACGAATAGTAAAATCAAATTATACAAAAAGAAATTTTATAAAAAGCTAAATACTCATTTTTGGTGTTTTCCTTAAAAATCAAAGTTTTTATATAGTAATACCTGTATTTTTCGCTGAACTCCTTCTTTGTTCCAGATGTTTAACTTTAGCAAAACACAATAATTGGAAAGAAAAAATCAAATTGTGGTAGGATTTGCCATGAATGAAATATCATATGTATGCATAAAACTCGGTATGGTATGTGTGTTTAAAGTCAGGCAATATTTAGGAGTATGTTGATTGTTGAAAACAGGCCACGCTACGCCCTTGATAGGTGATTATTTTTTATAGAAAAAAGGCTAACCCATTCTACAGCCGCATTGTTATGGTATATTCCTTCAGATATACTTCCATTAGAAATGGGTAGGTAAAACTAATAATGCAGGTGCAGCTGTGGGTTGGAAACTTCCATTTATCAAAACTTTTTCAGGAGTGAATAGTAAAAGAGGATTTTAATTATGTTTGAAATAAAATAAAAATAACACAAGCTGTTCAAAAGGACCAAGAACTCCTAATCTGTTTGCATGCTGGACTTTAATCCCAGCCCTACTAAAGAACAAACATTTAGAAGAAACATTTCTAGTAAAACTACAGCTATCACTAAAGGTGATTAATACCCCCGCTTGGTGACCTGTTTGAATATGTGTGTATCCTCAGAAAAGGTACTGATTCTGTATTTTCATATAAATTAACTAAAAAATTAATTTAATGCAAATAATTTGAAGGTGATTAATACTACCGCATTGGTGTCGTCAGAATATGTATCATTTCCTTAATATGGATGTGTGGGAATACTCGGAAGTTTGTGCTGAGCAGAGTCTCAATTACAAATAATTAAAAAATATGTGGAGTCTCCCATATTAAATAAGAAAAAGGAAAAGAAAATATGCAAAAATTATCTGATGATCTGTTTAATAACGTGACAAATAATTAAAATATGTGGAGTTTTAAGTAAAAATTTGTGGAGTGTAACCTTATGAAGTCTTATATTTATATAATTAGTGGAGTGTAACGATATATGGTTTTCATTCAGTATGTTCATATCATACTAAAATGGAAAAGCAAATATGCAACTATACATTATCTGCTAAATAAACCGAAAGCGATTACTATATAGCCCCCAATGCAATAAACTTTGAGGGTATAAATATGTGGAGTCTTACATAAAAATTAGCGGAGTGTAACCTTATGAAGTCTGTATAAATAGTGGAATGTAACCTTATGTGGTTTTCACAAAATATCAAAAAGGAAAAGCAAATATGCAACCATTATTTGTTAAATAATACAACGGGATGTGACGATTAGTGGAGTGTAACCGTCTGAAGTCTTAAAATTAGTAGTGTATAACTTTATGATTTTATTACATATTTTCAAGTCATAAAAATGAAAAAGAACTGTTAAATAACAGGAAAAATAATTAAAAACTTTGTGGAATCTTGTGTAAAAATCAGTGGAGTGTAAATGAATTGAATTGGGGTTTTAGGATGCACCAACACATGAAAGGTTATATGGCACCTAACAGGAATGAACATGCCAGGCTCATCCTCCATGTACATCGAGACAAAATATGGAGAACGGGCCTAGAACCTTCTCACCCTGAACTGCAGTGTTGCTGCAAATTTTATTGTAGACACTCCATTTAAATGCAACCTTAAATGGGATTCATAATGTATTTTCAATTCATACTAAAAATGAAAAGCAAATATGCAACCATGTAACTATTATCTGTTAAATAATGAAACAGGATGGGACGCGATGCGACAATGAGATTCTTATATAGGTCCCACTTCTTCGAGGCGGGGGTAAAACAAAGATATATTTTCAGTAGCAGCAGCCATCTTTATTTTTAAAGATTTATCAAATCATGTTTATATTTTTGTGAAGATTCATGAACTTCAAACAGTGAAAGGAAGTGATCAAGAGTTGTTCACCTTTATTAAAATAATGTGACCAACTTGAACGTTAGAGGGGGAGAATTAAAATTATTGGTACATAGATACAACTTGTGGTTTTGTGTTGAGTAGCAATCCAATGATTTTTGCTTCAATATAATGTCTACCTAACTATACGGTATGTATTGAACAAGTGAAAAGTTACAGAGATATGGAACTGTTGTCAACTTATATGAACCCCTTACATGAATTGAATTGGGTTTTACGGTGCACCAACACATGAAAGGTTATATGGCGCCTAACAGGCATGAACATGCCTGGCTCATCCTCATGTACATCGAGATAAAATAAGGAAAATTGGCCTAGAACCTTCTCACCCTGAACTGCAGAGTTGCTGCAAATTCTATCGTAGAAACTCCATTTACGCTGGAGCCACGTTTATTGTTTATCATGATGAAGACCTTTAATGAACATGAACAAAAAATGATAAAATGAACATGAATGGGGGATTCTACCCCTCTGCCTACCCCTCCAAAGGGATCTGCAGTGGCTCTATTCTTTGCACTGTGACCAATTGAATTGAATGTTGTTTAACGGCTCATCAACACAGTATAGGTTATTTAGAGCCGCCCCAGAGAGAGGGGAAGGATACATAGGAATCCGGGAACCTGCCCTACTCTTATTATCGAATAGATTCCTATGGTTCTTTTACGTGCTCGGAGGATAGACCGATACACGGGACCGCCCGGTTTACGTCCCCATCCGTTGGACGAGGCTGAGGGAAAGTGTCTTGCCCAAGAACACACCGACGAAACTCAGTGGCACCACGGAGGATTGAACCCGGGGCCTCCGGTTACAAATCCGCCGCGCTACCGACTGCGCCACGCCAGCCCTCAGCCCTGTGACCAAACGGAGCCCCCGGGAACCACAAGTGAAAAGTTACAGAGATACGGAACTGTTGTCAACTTATATGTACCCCTTACATGAATTGAATTGGGTTTTACGGTGCACCAACACATGAAAGGTTATATGGCGCCTAACAGGAATGAACGTGCCAGGCTCATCTTCCATTTACATCAAGACAGAATATAGAGAATGGGCCTAGAACCTTCTTACCTGCAGAGCCCCTTACATAAAGTTAGTACAATTAAATCAAGGTGAAATGCAGTTCAAAATATGTTGTGATGTAGGGTGTGCAAAATGTTTGTGATGCAACATTTTTAAGGTTTTTAATTTACAGCTGGAAGGAAGTTAGTCCATTTCACAAATTAATGAAGTCATATTTTACTAGGAGCAGCATCCATGCATGTGCTGCATATAAATGTTTATAAACTTGATATTCAAATAAAATGTTAACCTTTAACCTACTACGTATATATAATGGACTGTTCTTTCTTTGAATTAAGACCATTCCATTCATGTGACAAAAAAAAGGGGTGTTTTGGTGAAAATGACTGATAAGCAGACAGACATTGTAAACCCTGATAAGTCTGCGAGTTAGTCGTGCTTAGCAGGTTAAGGGCTAAAACAAAAAAATAATTTCATAACAGAAAGAACCAGACTGATCTATATATTCCATTTAGGATAACAAGTAGTATAAAATATGTTCTAGCGAAATTTCATAATAATTCACTCAGGCATTTACAAGGAGTAATTTTAGACAGCTGGACAGTATAAAGCAGATAAAATATTCAGCCTATATCAACACCAATACAGTTCTATATCACAGTTCTCACAACTGTTTTCCGTAATGATACATAACAAACAAAGAATTATGATTGAACAATATAATCTATCAATACATGTTTATATACAATTACAATATTTACATTATTTTTGACACTAACAATTATACACTTTTTCATAACACATTCAAACACATTTAAATTAACTTAATGGGAGAGAAATACGCACATGAATTCACAGAACTCTATGTATATGTACTTGTTTTATACTTAACTGTTCTATCACTGTTTGATTACATATGTATGCTTCACACACAATATCAGGTGCTGTAATGGCTTTAAGAAAACAACACTCATGGTATATATACTTTTTCATAACAATGTGTTCAACTAACAGTGAAACAATTTTGCCAACAATTTCCAGATTAAGTCCTAATGCATACGTATATATATACATACATCTAATGCAGTTATGATGTACGTAAGGCTTTTTAAGGGGGTCTAGGGGTGACCGGTCTGGCTCAAAATTGACAAATAATTGTATTTTCTCTTCTAACGGGCCTCAACATATTGCACGAGCCTAAAAATGGCCCCTATCAACGAAATTCATTTTACGTAGTAATATGTACTACCCTAGATTACGCACCAGGGTTCGTTTAATAATTTTCACCCGATTCCATTTGAAATATATGGAGAAATAATATTTTTAGACCCGACGGTGACTTACACCATATTTTGATAGTTTTGACATTTTTTATCAAATGATCATTAATTGAAACATTAACATTTTTAAAACTTTAAGATTCTTCCAGAAAATACCTCAGGTATCCCCTTTAAAGAATAGCTTGCAAACTGTTCTGGTATTTGGGACAGAAGTTAGTTTCAGGTAACATTTTATGAACTAGTCTTGCCTCTAACATAATTTCCAGGCTTTGACTAAGTATTGGGCAGAGAGTGAGAAAATGTTCTGCAAATAAAAGATTGTTTTACGATAATTATTCAATATAAATGATGAATCAAAATTAAACAATATGTGTTTGTCTTTTTTTTTTAAAATATAAGTGTTAACAAAGCACATATGTCACAAACTATTTGCTAAAATTTGGAGAAAACAAGAACAACTTAGTTCATATCCTGATAAACGTATGGAAATTTAGCCTGTGAAGGTTTTCTCAGTGCACAATAATTGTACAATGGTTTTTGTTCTTAATAAACGATGCTGCACATATCAATTCAGACTCGTTTACAATTTTTTAAACTTTGGAAGGCGAAAAAGAACCCACACATGTTATGACTGTCCCGGCACAGGAGACTGGCAACTTACATCCTGTCCGAAGGATGGCAAACTTTCACAGAAGGGAAGTAACTATGGCCCTTAGGAACCAAAAGAGTGTGTTTAAAACTGAATTCTGGACGTCTGGGTTGAGAGGCAAGTTTTTTAACTACTTTGCCAACTTTTGGGTTTAAATAAGGTTTTAAAGGTGGCCTTTTACTGCTTTATTCTTCGTAGACAATATCATTTCTAGAACATTCCAAGAACAATGCATTTTAGACCTCTTCTGGAAGCTTAAGCCTCATTTCAGATTATATGCTGAAAGAAATAAGTTTAGCAAGGTAAATCCCATTGCTCATGTTCTAGACTATGCGTGGCAGAGGTCCTGAACAATATAATTAACATAATAATGGATTATATACAGGGCATTGTTTTCAAACGATATCTGCGGGGAAAAAATCTAAATGTTTAAATTTACCGGCTATGCTGAAATGATAATTTTGTTCTTTTTTCAATGTAAAGGGAGGTAATTTCAAAAATGGTAAACTTTGGTTCCCCATATCTTTATAATGGGAAGGTTATTGTCAATTGGATTTGCAGTTTTTATAACTTGAGACCCAGAACAGTTATTTAATAAAGTTTAATCAAGCTCTTTACCATATTTGTATTTTTTAAATGTGAAATATGCTGTTATATTACATATTTGTCTGTGAATTGTATAGGAAATACTGGGAATAGAAAAGCTATATCTGCTCATTTGCTCTACTGGGAAATATCTCCAAGTGGGAGATATTTCCCAGTACAGAACATTGCTCGGCCTTTTCCATCAGTGACGTGAACGCCAAATGACGTTCAGATTGCTTTACGGACGTCGTCGTCAGATTCCGCCACTAGGGAATAACGATTACGGAAATTAACGAAGAGTTCAGGTTCCAATTGTTTTGTTTGTATGACGTAACGTCGTCTTGGCGTTCTCGTCAAACTGGTGTAAAAATGCCATTTCTCTACCTCTGGAGATATTTCCCGTATCTCAAAAACACTGGTTATTAAACTCTATTTAAGTAAATGGGAGATAACTCTGATACTTACATTGGAACACAAAAGAATATCACCCTAAGTCATTCCAATGTTTTCAAATACTTCACATTATAAAATTGCAATAGATTTATTTAAGCTAGATATCTATATTTACTTGCTAAACTTATTTCTTTCAGTATAGATCAAATAAATTTATATTTACCCGTTTGTGTAATATAGCCTATCAAATAAATACACTAACTCACACAGAACTCTCTCATTCAAATTCCTTGGGTTTAAGTACCACTTCTTGTAGAAGGCACTTGTAATGCTTCAAGACAATGATGGTTGTGAACAAACTATAAATCTATTACAATTCAATCCATTTTTGTAACAACGGTAATATAAGACGGCTTGTATGCCTACATGTATTTGTACTTTTTTTTTAAATTGTAACTATTTATTGTTATGTGTTTTGTGTGTATTGGGGTTTACATCATTTTCAACACATGCAATGTTATATATGACGATTGATTTTTTGTGCTGGAGGCAGACCACCCATTTTTCCTGGGTATAACCAGTACTGTACACCTCCCGCCATCCGTAAGAATCGACACTTCCTCACTTACAAGTCGAGCTCCCAGTGGTATTCGAACCCGCAGCAGTGAGAGGCGAAGGTTTACAACGCAACGTTGTTAACCATTCGGCCACGGAGGCGCTTACTATTTATTGCTAAAAATGTTCAAATTCTCCATTATGTCATTGTGTTGATTTTTTTTCCCATAAAGGTACAAAAATATTGTTCAATACAAGGTTAAAATTACAAATCCAGGGCACGTCAGTCTATATCGGCTACCATATAAAAACAGCCTACCTCAACATGTCGGCAATGTCTTGTATTACTGTACATAATTTAAACATGAACCATCGAGACAATATTCTGATTACTTTATGCATACTGCAGATCAAATACACAGACACATTCTATAAATAATCAAGGAAGTTGGATTTGTCAGACATACAAATACACCGAACTACACCATGTACAATGATAATGAATGTTTTATTCAACGTGTTATCTAAACATTTTCTCAAAAACGTTATATGTAAATGACTAAGTTTAATAACACCTATCCTGACCGAAGGCTTTATACTTATTTCTCTGTAGTTTGGTAAGGTAAGACACTGACAACTTTTCCCCTGTAGTTTGGTAAGGTAAGACATCAAGAACTTTTCCACCATAGTTTGGTAAGTAAGACAGATAAATTTCCCCCAGACGATTGGTAAAGCAAGACACCGACGCATTTTCCGCAGTAGTTTGGTAAGGTAAGACAGCGATGACTTGGTAAGACACTGCACAGCAGCATATATATAATATCTTATTTCTCAGCAGAAGTTATTCGCTGCCAGGCCTAAGTTGAATCTTTATTACTGTAAATCCTTCTTCCACTCGCTGCCTCAGTCGTCCTCGCACGTACACACATTACAAACACGTCCAAATTACAAGTCTCTGAGTGCTTGTAACTGTTTCTCAATGGCATCATCTGAGGCTCCTGCCTTTGACGATTCTCCGAATTTACCTCGGTGCGCTGAGGGGGCATCTAACATCTGGGAACAGAAATACGTAATATTAGAAACAACAACAATAGAATAGGAAAAGTCAAATGAAGAACTAAATGTCTCTTTGACAACATAATTCTAGAGAAAACTTTTGAAATGAGGTATAACATATCACAGTGTTCAAAGGCAACAACCCCTAAATTAAGATCTTTGTATTTCTGGCATGTTAAAAAAAAGAAGTTTGAAGAATTAAATACTATTGCCTTACCAACACAGAGTGTAGATGGACAACATATAAGCAACAAACCTAGTTAAAGGGACCAAGTTACATGCTGATTTTGCACAATTTTCCAAGACAATGTTTTTAAATACACTCCTTCGTAATGATAAAATTGTTGATTTCTTCTAAAACATATTTACAATGAACACAAAATATAATACAAACCTTTCCAGTGATGTCAAAGCCCATTTCATCTAAGACCAGAGTTACAATGAACACAAGTATAACACAAACCTTTCCAGTGATGTCAATGCCCATTTCATCTAAGACCTGAGTTACAATGACCACAAGTATAACACAAACCTTTCCAGTGATGTCAATGCCTATTTCACCAAAGACCTGAGTTACAATGAACAAAAGTATAACACAAACCTTTCCAGTGATGTCAATGCCTATTTCATCAAAGACCTGAGTTACAATGAACACAAGTATAACACAAACCTTTCCAGTGATGTCAATGCCTATTTCATCAAAGACCTGAGTTACAATGAGCAAAAGTATAACACAAACCTTTCCAGTGATGTCAATGCCTATTTCGTCTAAGACCTGAGTTACAATGAACACAAGTATAACACAAACCTTTCCAGTGATGTCAATGCCCAATTCATCTAAGACCTGAGTTACAATGAACACAAGTATAACACAAACCTTTCCAGTGATGTCAATGCCCAATTCATCTAAGACCTGAGTTACAATAAACACAAGTATAACACAAACATTGTCAGTTCTATCAGTAAGCCCATTTCATCAAAAACCTGAGTTACAATGAACACAAGTATAACACAAAACTTTCCAGTGATGCCAATGTCCATTTCATCTACGCCCTGAGTTACAATAAACACAAGTATAACACAAACCTTTCCAGTGATGTCAATGCCTATTTCGTCTAAGACCTGAGTTACAATGGCATCTTCCTCTTCCTCATCCCCACTCTCTGTTAAGATATCATCCAGGGTATCGTTTACTGAAAATAAGGATAACATTAATGCTAAATGGAACTTAAAAATGCTCAACACAACAATTTGGTTAATACTAAGTGATGAAAGATTAAGTGATGAAAGATCTTGATGATAATCTGTCAATCAATTAATTCATTTCAGGTGGTGCGATAGTGCATTGGTAAGCACACTGGCTTTAGTGATCCTGGGGTGGTTAAAATGACGAATCCCAAAACTGTTTGCATATCAATTTGCCTCCCTATCAGTCTGACAGTTGGTTGGACTTAAAAACATGGAATCCCAAAACAAACAAATGCACCGCAAGTTATGCACAAAGGCAGAGGACTACTTACCATAGAATTACACATGCACAAATAGTTTGGATATGTTAAATGTAACAACCAGCGGGACTGGATAGCCTTAAGTAAGTAGGTAGGTATGCAATCATGCAAAGTTGGCCAATTGCATCATTTTACAGGATCATGCCTCGTTTTTATTTCGACAGATAACTATGTTCAACATCTTGACCTTTTGTTAGCCATACATGAAGGTCAACAGGAGAGAAGATAGAGCACTGTTGCTATACAAACCAATACTGATGGTCATTAGCAACACGTGTTGATGTATGATTTGTGTTCCATGTTTGTTATTACAATACAGCTGAGTGAAGGTTATATCAGCGCTCTCATGAAAATACCGGTATAAATCTATAGATAGAATAAATCTATAGATCGATAAACTATCGAATGAATTGCAAAACTTTGATGATAAGCGAACAGATAAATGCATACTTTGATGCACAACCAAGGAGACAATTATATGCTTTAATATACACTAATTACTATCTATTGAATAATGAAATGCCATTGTTTGCCTAACACTCACCATTGCTTCTCTTACAAGAAAACCTAACTACAAGATTTCAGTTAACTGAATGCAGACAATGATGATAATGCTAGGGTGGTGACTATAGTTCCTTGCAAAAAATACAAACTTGTAAGACAGAAAAAAATATAAAATAAGCAAACATACTCATTTCTTCCGTCATTCCCATCTTTGCCGATTCCCTCTCAAACTCCTGCATCATCTTGGCAGTCTTCTGTGGATCCATTACCTTGTTCATCTGCTGCATTGTCTACAAATATAGACACACTCTTGTCTGTAAAACTTATTGGACCCATATGTTCATAGACAAAACTAATCATTCCTGCGGTGCCACCCATCCTTCATTCCCTGTACGAGGGCACGATACAGGTGTCATTTATCTAAAACCAAGGTCAACAAGTGCCAGTTGAATGTTGGAAAGTCGTGATTGTAACTGAGTTTGTTGCAATTTACTTCATTTGCATATAATTTATATCGTTCATGTAATAAGGCTATAAAGCCCATTTTATAGCGAAACATTCTGGTCGTGTTACTCACTCATTTGTTTTTTGATATATGAGAGTTAAATTAATAGACAGCACATTGTGATTGTTTTATTTGTAGATGGATTGACATGCTTCTAGATGGCATTTAGCCCTTTAACTTGCCTTGTTATATATTTTCTATTAAGGCCAGGGCAACAAACATGATATTTTAGTGTGGTATTCCTTTTTTACATTCATAAGATCTGGTGACATGTCACAAATATGTTGACCTTTCCCTCTACTATCAAACACAGAGACAGATGTCTGGATATTTTATTGTTATTCAAATAAAGAAAGCGCCATTTAATATTATGGTCTGCAATCTGTCCCCGTACACTGTCACAGGCAATTGTCATTAAGATTTATTCCCTTCCACGCGGACATTCGTCGGGGAGTGGGCAAAAAAAATAGGCGCGGAGAATTAACTTCTACAACAACAACAACAACAATATTCTGCTGAACTTCTCTTCAGTATTTTGTCTCCATTGGACCAATAATAGACGGCAGAACTAATTAATAGCGGTTGGGAACTACGCTTGTTGTTCAGCCATACCCGTTCTGATTCGCCGACACTCGGCCCGAATCCGCTTGCATGTTTGTTTCCCCGCCATGTTTACGGTGTCGATATAAAAAAAAACAGTCTGACTGGTTAGCGATATATTGCATCGCACTCCAAATTGATTTTAGCGTGAATTGAATCACAGTCTATATGATGCGTGGGCTACCTGGTAACAAACAAATTAACACCTGTTAATCTGAAATATTGCAAATATTGCAACAACATGTTTGAACGATAGTTTAACTTAATTTTTATAGTGCAAAAAGTCACTCGCCCTGTCGGACGACCAAACGCCAAATAGTTGTCCGCAGGCAGCTTGCACTCGCCAATGCGAGCGGGCGAGTGGAATTTTACACCCCTGCATATGATAAACACTCAAAATGCAGGCACATGTGCACTTTCCCCCACCAAGATGACAAAGTCAACAAACGATTTCCTTAAATTTGCAAAAAAGTCAATTGATTCATGGCAATCCTTTATTAATATCACATTTGATACCAATAGCAGAAGATTTCTTATTGCATCGACATATTAATAAACAGATAGGAAACTTCCTATCTGAACCAATGAAGTAAACAAAATATCATGTGGCACCTTAACTTTTCCTTCTATTTCCTCTCTGATTTATTCATTGATTTTGATGAGAATTCATTCAAAAGATTCATAATGAATATCAAAATGGGATAATAATAATTCGTTTTTGTTTTCAACGTAACAAGTTATATAAAAAGCTGTTTAAAGATAAAAAATCTCATCATTTTCGGCTTTTCTCTTAAAAATCAAAGTTTGATGTAGTGTAAGTTTCTGTTGAAATCCTTTTTTGTTTAAAATAGTAAAGAAAATGATATCATTAATATTGCAAGGAGAATTAAATGTGTGATGGGTTTTGGCTTAAATGAAGCTTGTATCTCTAAAACCCTTCAAGATACAAGTTTTTAAAGTTGGGAAACTTTTTGTGAATTTTTCCCACAGTCCCATGTGAAATTCAGGTAAATTTCACAGCATCAAATCAGTTGGTTATTAGGTCTGTGTTTATTGCAATACATACCTGAGTTGTAGTTCCCATTGCAGTGGCCATCTTCATATTTGAATGCATTAACTGAAACAAACAAAATGAAATGCTCATTTCTGCCTTACAATCATTTATACCGGTATGTACAAAACATGCACTCAGACACCTGAATGTGAAATTGTTAAATTCGATCTTATCATTGCTTTAAAGGTTACTTAAATTGTTTGCATATTTATTGGAAGGAATGACTAATATCATTAATTCAATAATTTGGTCAACATTTATCTGACAGTGGATTAGAATTATGTTTCAACACTGAGTGAACTCAACTGCCACTGTGGATGACACAACCCCATATATTAAATCATCACAGCAATTATAAAACTGTTCACCGATGGCTATATTTTTTCTTCAGTGTATGTGATTACTAGAAGCAGACTATTTAAAACAGAAAACAAATGTAAATCAAAGAACCACTGCTAAATTAAATAAACAAATACACTTAAAAGTTAATTTTCTGAGTGGAGAAGTTACCATTTCTCCTACAGACTAGTATCAATACATATATATGTATCACAAGGAGAATGAAACCAGAAAACAAGCAAAAAGAAGCATAAACATGGTGACTACCTTCTGTTGATTGCCTATTGCACCTATTTTGGAGCCTGTGTTATAGCTTCTTGTTTTCTGCTTCCTCAGTTGTACCAGCTGCTTGGCGAGGACTGTACAGGCCTGTATACAAACACAAGTCATTAGTTTAGGTCTGTTACCACAAGTGAAACAATAATCAAGTTTTACATGTCTGTTAACACAAGAGAAATGATAATCAAGGTTTTAAAAGTCGGTTAACACAAGTGAAATGATAATCAAGGTTTCGAAGTTCAGATAACACAAGTGAAATGATAATAAAGGGTTTAAAGATCTGTTACCACAAGTGAAATGATAATCAAGGGTTTAAAGACCTTTTACCACAAGTGAAATGATAATCAAGGTTTTGAAGGTCTGTTAACACAAGTGAAATGATAATCAAGGTTTTAAAGGTCTGTTAACACAAGTGAAATTATAATCAAGGTTTTAAAGGGCTATTAGCACAAGTGAAATGATAATCAGGGTTTTACAGGTCTGTAACCACTAGTGAAATGATAATCAAGATTTTTAACGTCAGCTTACAAAAGTGGAATGATAATGAAAAGATTTTACAGTTCTGTTAACACAAGCAAAATGATAATCAATTAATATATAAATGTTTCTAGGCTGAAAAATGATAGAATGCAGGAATATCTCCCTTGCCTCGATGTACCTTACCAGTAGTACAGGCTTATGTACAGAAGTTTTATGTATCGTTTAAGGATACAAATATTACAGATTCATGATTACCATGTTTGTATATTGTATGTTTTACCTGCTTATTCCCCTGTTTTGCAGCCTTTTTGATATCCATTTCCTAGATAGAAAGAACAATGTATTAACAATTGAAATAAAGTTCCCTAGAATGATTATGAAGAGCACATTATAGTATAACTAGATGATTTTACACAAGGGACTGTGTATTATTGACTTTAATAAACATGTTGGGGAACATGATATGATGCTATTGCAACTTCATGCAAGATTCTATTTCTCACATAATAACCATATGATATGTGCTTCACTTATACTTTTTTTAGCCATTGTTCACACACAATACATGTACTAGTAATAAACAATTTGGCCCTGCAAGCTACATGTTATGCATAAGTGCAGCGTTCTTGGCACACACTGTAATAGTACCTTAGTTCAGACATGAGGTAGGTATTGAAACTATTTATTTGGCACAGTTTGCAAAGTTTAATTCTTTTCTATTCATTGTATTGTGTAATTTTATTAGTCATCTGTTTTATCAGTGCACACTGTATGATACAGATACGTGTATATCTGTGCACACTGTATGATACAGATAAGTGTATATCAGTGCACACTGTATGATACAGATAAGTGTATATCAGTGCACACTGTATGATACAGATAAGTGTATATCAGTGCACACTGTATGCTACAGATAAGTGTATATCAGTGCACAGTGTATGATACAGATACGTGTATATCAGTGCACACTGTATGATACAGATACGTGTATATCAGTGCACACTGTATGATACAGATACGTGTATATCTGTGCACACTGTATGATACAGATACGTGTATATCAGTGCACACTGTATGATACCGATACGTGTATATCTGTGCACACTGTATGATACAGATACGTGTATATCAGTGCACACTGTATGATACAGATACGTGTATATCTGTGCACACTGTATGATACAGATAAGTGTATATCAGTGCACACTGTATGATACAGATACGTGTATATCAGTGCACACTGTATGATACAGATATGTGTATAATTGATCATGTTTTATCATTTGCAAATAAATTAATAATTCAAGCTCACATTGTAGAATCTTTTTTTTTTTTAAAGAAAAGTAATTCTTCTGGTCTCTATTTTACAGCAATGTTGAAAGTATATGTCAAAAGTCATCTTAATCTTCCATGACTAATATTTATAAATTACTTCTGATAAAAAGAAAACAGCTTACCAATTTTTTCTCTTCTCTTTCCATTTTATTTCTGTCTCTCTCCAAATCCCTCTGAGTTTTCTTCATAACTCTATCATTGGCTTTTAGTTGATCTGTTGGAAATAAAAAGTTTTCATAAAGTTTCAAAATCTGTTGGCAATTAAAAGTTTTCATAAAGTTTCAAAATCTGCATTTATCTTCAATGGGCATGCTAGATGATGAAATAACACTTACTGTAAGCTAAAAGGTATAAAAAGAAACATATTTGCATGTGTGTTTGCATTTGAAAGAAATAACACCTAAAACAATGCCTATTTATCTATTTGTGCCAATTAAAAGTCTAGATTTATTCACAGATAATTAAAATATGCGTAACTGAATGTGCGTAAAGTGAATTAACAGTTGGCCACTAGTAATTTGATGCCTCGGCAACGATAACAATAGGGTGATGTTTGCTTGGCTGGTTAAGACGTTTATTTTGTATATAAGAGGTCAGATTCCCAAGTAGGTTTAGAGACGTGTACATCTGTCCTAAAATTTGCCTGTTGTTGGCGGATAGAGGCTTTAAGCATATACTGAGCAGACGCAAATTAACTGTCTGGTTTTTAATCAGTCAAATGAAAACATGAGTATAGACCGAAATAAGTATGTAGTAATAAAATTGTGAATTTGCAGAATTGTTTTTCTATTTATTGTCTATTAACATTACCGAGACCACAATATTTATATTTATGTCGCTCACGTGACATCCATTAGCGCATTAAATTAGTTTTTGATCATATTAGGTCTTGCATTACATCACTTACCCATCTAGCGCAATTGGTTACACGCTCGTCTATCATTACCCGGGAAAGTAATTTTAAATATTTAATAATGGAAGTCGTGGAATGTTTATCAACGTAATTATTTTGTGTTTTAGAAGCTTAAGTACGGACACTGTCCCTTTAAAATATTACCGTAAGTATGTATGAATGATACATATATCAACACTTTATCTAGACTATGATTATTCAATTACTCAAACCCATGAAAAACACTGCATATGCATCCCCTACCATTACATTGTGGTACAATTCTTCAAAAATGGGACAATAATGTAAAGGCACAAAAATGTTATGCGGTGATTATTCCATAATTTGAAAGAAAATGAAGCATATATACATGTTATTATACAAAATGAGCAACTGGGCATTGGACTAATGTGCCTGGTTGTTACTTCTTCTGTTTTAAACTTCCAATCAAAGGAACACCCTTATTTCTAGGGTAGTATTTATATTTTTATATTTAGGTGTCCGATAAAATGTTATAAAGTTTATAGTACATGTACATTATGACACTTTTTTGTGCTGATCTTGTCTGCCGCGTATAATTCCGATTCTCTAAAGCTGAGGCGTGGTGCAATAAATTCTTGATGGTTTCTACACGATCCATCACCTTACTGTTGCCAGCAAAAACTTCACTATATCTCCACAGCTGTCAAGGCTCAATGAAAATCGAGAGTGAATTGAATGTTGTTTAACGGCTCATCAACAACAGTATAGGTTATTTAGAGCCGCCCCAGAGAGAGGGGGCAAGGATACATAGGAATCCGGGAACCTGCCCTACTCTTATTATCAAATAGATTCCTATGGTTCTTTAACGTGCTCGGATGATAGACCGATACACGGGACTGCCCGGTTTACGTCCCCATCCGACGGACGAGGCTAAAGGAAAGTATCTTGCCCAAGAACACAATGACGGAACTCAGTGGCACCACGGAGGATTGAACCCGGGGCCTCCGGTTACAAATCCGCCGCGCTACCGACTGCGCCACACCAGCCAGAGTGAGATGGGGCCCAAGGGATGATTGCCCCTCAGTTAAGGTGTCAGTGGGGTGACGTCCACTTAAGTCCAAGACGGTCTGCAGTTGAATTTTACGAATTTTAGTTTAGAGGTATATTCATAATACTGTTTATAATATAATCATATATTTTAATTAAATTCATTTAAGTCACACAATATACAGAGGGTTATACTGAACTCCTGGTTAAACTATACTAAATTTTAACGATTTTTTGTATAAAATGTACTAGAAAGTAGATATAAATCATACAGGAAAAGTAGCATTCAAGGGTACTAACTTTTATCACAAAAATTAGACAAAAACATTTTAGTCAAATTTTCAAAATGCGTGGGAACGTAAAATGTATACATGTGGGTGTGATTTGACACAAATATGCATGTGTCTGACAGGTATGTATTTCCTATCAGTAGGTTTGTAAGCAAGAGTCTATTTGTGAAGTGTTTAGTCCAAGTACCACTGCAAATGGCCATTATTATTTCTGATTTGATTGGGAAACTGTTGTTTTCTTGTCACTGAGAATTGGGCAGTAAATAAGCATGTGTACTAGTTTCATCTTATGGGTATCACTTGATTAACTTTAAATTGTTGTGTGTGTCAGATAAATTAATAATGAGCATTCAGGGTACACACTGGCAATCACCATTGGTGACCAACAGCCACCGATGGCAGCATATGGTTACCAGTGATTAACATTGGGTACTGATGTTACAATTGGCTACCAATAAACTCTGAATGGATATGGTAGACTAGTATATGGTACCAACCACAGACTTAATAACAAAGAGATAGGACACTACAAAAATTATCTAAATTTCACATGGCACAGTGCGAAAATTTCACCAACTATTTCCCGACTTTAAACACACATATCATGAAGAGTTTTATAGATACAAGTTTCATCCATGCCAAATCCCATCACAAATTTAATTTTCTTTCCAATGATCGTATTTTGGTTTCTCTTATATGTAGAGCAAAAAAGGAGTTTGACGGAAACCTTGATTTTTATAAAAAAAAGTGAAGAATGATGACATTTTTAACTTTAAACATCTTTTTATACAATTTTTTATTTTGAAAATAAATTTAAAATATTGTAATACCATTTTGCTATTCACTATGAATCTTTTGAATGTTTTCTCATCAAAATCAGTGAATAACTGAGAGAGAGAAGATAGAAGGAAAATTTAAGGTGCCACATGATATTTTGGTTACTTCATTGGTTAAGATAGGAAGTTTCCTATCTGTTTATTAATATGTCTGTATCAACGGCAGTGTGAGGTTACCATTGGGTACTGATATATTAGCTAAATAGCAAGGCAGGGAATACCTGCCGTTTTTATACTTCAAAACCAGACATTCAGTTTGTAAATTCTCAGTAATACGCATTTCGTAATCCGAGCCTTCTCTGACCTTACCAGCCCTTTTTACGATTTTTGATATTTCATCAGGCTGTGTTTTTGTAATTCCACGGTTTTCACTATAGGAGTTCCTCTTACCCCTATAAAGCCGCAAAAAAAAAAACGGAAAAAAAAAGGCTTTTAGGGTCAGAGAAGGCTCAGATTACGCATTCCTGTGATGATGTTAGACGCCATTTTGAACTTGTCATAACGAGGCCGCCAAAGCTATCTCAGGTGTAGAGTCATGGCCAGACTGGTTACCCATCAGCAAACTGACAATAAACACCGGCACGCACTGGTTACCGATGGCTGCCTAGTGCCTATGATTACTTAAGACGCTTTCGGTATCCGATGGGACAACCCTGAACGCACACAATATATATATATTTTTTTAATCTAAAACTATTTTTATACTCTCCAAACAATAAATCTTTAAAAGTCCTATTTTTTAAAATGAATCTTTTTGGACACATTTGGCTTATTTTTACAATACTTTTCGACAGCCTCAGGGCACAGACCTAATAACAAATAATTTAATATGTCTGTGCTCAGGGATATGCCAGGGAAAATAAGTTTATGTTAGACACACTTACCCTCCACTGTGGGTTTCTTTGAAAAGAACGACATGTTGTTGGATGTTTAAAATGTCAGTCCTGCTATATCTAGATCCCAAGTTCTACTGGTAGAGGGCTTTCGTTTCTTATTCTGGTCTTTATTTATGTTTTCTCATATGATATTTACAAATCCGGAAGTATTTGTTAGTCACTCCGTGTATAATAAAACCCGTTGACAAGCGTTTATTTGATTTGATTGTTTTCGCCCCGACGAAATAGGCCTATTACAGTAGCCTTAATTTTTCGGAATAACTGGTATTTTGTCAGCTATTCGTCCTATGACAATATACATCGGTTTTTTAAAAAAATAAAATATGCCCGTTATCTAGTTTATCAATGAAGTAATAAGATAATCATATATTTACTTCACTGGTTTGCTCCCGATTTCTCGGGTCGAACACGAATCGAGCCGAAAGGGACCAATCAAGCGGGAGCACTCTAGATGCGTAAAAACAACAACACTTAAAAAGTAGGTTTGCCTGATTTTCTTCTGTGAATATCTAAATGAAATGATTTTGTATTATTTAGTACTATTATTCTTAGCTGAAGTATATTCATGTTCTGTTTAGTTTGTCTGTCTGTCTGTCTGTGTGTTTGTGTGTGTGTGAACGACGATGAATTGATTTATTTTGTGTAAATTCTTTATGTAAAATAAATCAGTCATGCCTAATATGATGTACATGTAGGTCTATAGCTTTGAAAAGCATAGGTCTTAGCTTTGAAAAGCATAGGTCTTATGGTTTTATCTTGTGTACCGACCATAAAGCTGTGAATCACATGATTTTAAATATAGGGACGAGTATGCGCCATGACTCAAGTCTGAACTATCGACGAGGTTTCGGAAGACGGGTAACACAAATTATGCCTGAATAAACAACCGCCATATTTCATTTGGATTTACCTTTAATAACGGGTGTAACAAAATGCTGAAATCTACCAATTTCCGCTGAAATCTACCAATTTCCCACAAAACAAATACACTTGTAAAATGTTATTGTACTCCATATCGCAAAAACATTTTTTTTTTATTAGGTCTGTGTGAAGATGTATTGTTTGGGGTGCTTGTTTCAGCCAAAGGTTTTTCTGCAGTAACTCGAGCAATTTAAATAATACGTACATCAGTTGTATATCATTAGAACTGGCATTTTTAGTGGTAAATAAAACTACTTTACTTTTGAAAATCAGTTGAGAAATAAATATTTTACAGCCAAAATGATTTTTTGATGGGGCTTTTCCTATGTAAATTCCTTGTTGGTGGGACAGCAGAAAATTACAAAATGTCAAATAACTTCAATAAAACTTGATATTTTGTTATAAAACTTTCAGGGTGTCTTAATGTACTAATATCCAACAATTTAAAACTATTTTTGAATAAAAAATCTAAAAAAATATATTTTTCGAATTTTTCATTGAAAATAACCCATAAAAATCAATTTTTGCACATGAATTTTTTATTTCTCAACCGATTTTGAAAAGTAAGGTATTTTTATTTACCACTAAAAATGTCTGTTCCACTGATATATAACTTATATAGGTAGTAGATTAATTTTATCTTAAAAGTCCAAAAAAACTTTGGCTGAAACAAGCGCCCCAAACAATAGTTGGTTGTTCAGGGTTTTATTTTCTAAAAATTGTGAAGACTCCCTGGCCTGGTCATATTGTGAAAAAAGTGTTGAAAGAATTTAGATTAATTTTTAAAAGCGATATTACAAATACATACATATGTTGTTTTTGTTGGAGGAGGACACGATACAACAAGTGTACATGTGTAAATTGGTGTGTTATGATTTTGATGTATATATACAGTTTAAAGGGACACATGGCAATCTTGATTTGTTAAAAAATCACGGTGTCCCGCTAGTTTTTAAGATAATTTGCATATTTTCAGTCATTAATATTAATTATTCTATTTGTTTAAAGCAAAATGTTTTTACATATTACTTACTTTTGATAATATTGCACCTATAATATCTTTAAAAAATTGGTAGAATATTGAAAAAATAGATTTTTTTTTATTTAATTATATATGCAAGCAGTTTTAAAGTCAAAATGAAGCAAGATTAATAAATCGAGGTGCTAATTTTAATGCTTGCAAACAACTTAAGATTGCTATGTGTCCCTTTAAACACAGACCTAATATTGTTATTGTGTTATCAGGTCTGTGGTTTAAATGTTGACATTTAATTTGGAAAACTGCTTTTTTACTTTTGTTAACATTGACTGGGGTCAAAATGGGTATTATTGTACAAAGGTTTCTGTAGTGTCGTGTTAAAAAGGAATGCCTAGTGGTTTAATACCGAGGCGAAGACGAGGTTGACATTATTTTTCTGAAGGTTGACAATATCCACTCTCATCCTCACTGGGATGCAATATTTATTTTATTATACCAAACAAATGTTTTGATTAAAATTTAAATACACGAGGGGGAAAAATTCGCAATATATATATATTTTTTTTAAATTTATATTTTTATACCAGTTTTGATTTAAAGTAACAAATCTCCTCGCCACATTTTTTTTATTGTCGTTTGGTAAACTAAGCGTCTTACGATTGACATAACTTCAACTGTATTTTGATAAGTGTCCACCGATTTCCAATTGCCAAAGCGTGTCGTTATTGGAAAAACCCAAAACCTATTTTTATACTTCCCGTGACGTCACAATCGTGTAATAGTAAAAATTGTTGACCAGTTAACAGTAAAAATTGCTTCACGCTAAGGGTATGGGCAATTTATACAGCAGTGTAAACGTGAGGTATAATAATACATTTTATTCACTTGAGTCTTTTTGCAGTTATTTATTCAAGATTACTTGAAAAAGGGTAACACCATGCTATATGAAAAAAACACTTATTTTAACCAAATCATTGAATTGTTAAAATATTTTGTTAAGAATTAATATGAAACAACACAAATTTCATGTAATCAAGTACACTGGTCAAAATTGCTAACCGTCATTTTATTATTTGGAATATTATATCAAATATTGTATATTTTGAGTTGATATTTCATACAAATAAATATGAGCAGCAAACAAAACAATCAATAAACTTTGTAACTTCAAAATCCGCACTTCCGGTCTCGTGGCTTATTTTGGCGCGAAATCGCATTATTCTCCCGTGCTGCACGAGGTAAGATTTGAACATGTGTTTGTGTTCTCGGAATTGTTTATCGTTTCAATCCCAAACAAAAACTTACTAAAAATTAAATAAAAAATGCGTCGCATGACAACGAAAGAGCGTGGACGGGCCGTCGGTATGATTATTGCTGGTACTTCGATTCGGCAGGTAAAGGACATTGCGTAATTTGTTCATTTTTATTAATTTATTTAATCGATTTTCTACGTTTTATTTTCTCTTTTTCAAGTCCAGTATTGTGTATTATAATATTCCTCATCCTTCCGGCAGGTTAGTTTATTCATAAGTTTACTTGTCTGTCCGTCCGTCTCTTCGTTTGTTCGTTCGTACATGATTCTGTCTAACCATGTTCATTATTTCTGAAAAAGTCGCAAGCATGAGTTGTTTTATATGTATAGGTAGCCAGAACAGTCAACAGAAGTTTTTCAACAATTCACGACCTTTGGCTCAAGTACAATCGCACCGGAAGTGTTGATGACCTTCACCGAAGGCCAAAAAGACGTGTGACAACGCAGCGTCAAGATCGCTACATCCTTGTAACACACCTTCGTAATAGAAGAATAACAGCGACTGATACTGCCAGACGTTTAATAGGCGTCTATAATAGAAACTTGAGTGATCAAACAGTACGAAATCGACTACGGATCATGGGATTGAGAGCGAGAAGACCTTTTGTGGGATTAGTATTGACTGAAAGACACCGGCGAATTCGTCTTCAGTGGGCCAGAAGGCATTTGAGGTTCACCAGAGCAGACTGGGCAAATGTCGCCTTTACAGATGAGTCCAGATTTAATCTTCAGAAGTCCGACGGTAGAGAGCGAATTTATCGACGACTTGGGGAACGATATTCAGATAATTGCGTCAACGAAAGATCTCATTTTGGAGGAGGGTCAGTGATGGTTTGGGGAGGTATTAGTTTGCACACTAAAACTGATATGGTGGTTGTTCGAGGAAACCTGAACGCAGACCAATACCAGCAACAAATACTTCGACCAACGCTTAATCCCCATATTCGCGCTAACCGTGGGATGACATTCATGCAAGACAATGCACCTTGCCATACTGCAAGAACTACCCGTCAGCTACTTCAGGGCAACAACATTCGAACAATGGAGTGGCCGCCATGTAGTCCGGATTTAAATCCAATCGAACATGTGTGGGACGAAATCGACCGTCGTGTGCGACAGTTACCAAGGCAACAACATATTGCTGACCTCACAAGGGACATAGTCAATGTTTGGAATAACATACCTCAGCGTTTTCTACATAACTACATAAATTCCATGCGACAACGCTGTTTAGCTGTTGTACGCGCAAACGGCGGTCATACGCGATATTGATTTTTGTAAATTTTGAAATTACTGGTATCTATGAATTTCGATAAAATAAACTTCTTTGAAATTCATAAAATACTTTGCTTTACTGATGTGATTACTTATAGAACATTTTTCAATACATTTATTTCCAATTTCACATATATTATTTTTTTCTGAGACAAATAAATAAGAAAATAACAAGTGATCGGTTAGCAATTTTGACTAGTGTATATTATTTGTTTCAGCACGACAATGGATCAAGACATACTGACGGAGGTACCACAGAGCATGAAACGACTGGTGCGCATGGTGACTCGGGGATTTTATTCAATAGAGCATGCCCTGGTGATTGATATGCTGGTCCGCAATCCCTGTATGAAAGAGGATGACATGCTGGAACTCCTGAAATTTGACAGAAAACAGCTGAGAGCTATCACTAATACACTAAAAAATGAAAAATTTATCAAAGTAAGAATGAGAGTGGAAACAGACCCCGAGGGACGAACTACAAGACATAATTTCTATTTTATAAGTTATATCATGTTTGTGAATATAGTGAAATATAAACTGGATCACGTTAGACGCAAGATTGAGATGGAGGAGAGAGACAACACCAGTCGGGCATCATTCAAGTGTGAAAACTGTCAGAAAACATTCACAGATCTCGAGGCTGACCAGCTGTTTGATTTCGTGTCACAAACATTCAGGTAGCTAAGCTCAATTTATTTAATTGTCAACCAGCTGTTTGATTTCATGTGATAAACAATTGTTATTTAAAATAAACAACTATCAGTATATTCCTTCTCTGATTTGTTGTAGCATAATTTTTGTCATTACCTTATTTCTTATATCTTTCATCTACTTTTCATTCCTTTCTATCTATTTTTTATCTTCTGAAACATTATAATCATGCACAACCAACCCGCATGTGACAGAAATGTGAACAAGACTGTTTCAGTCTGTATTTATAGTTTCTCATTCAGATAATTCTAAACTGAAATTAAAACCCCGATATCTTTGATTCCATTATCCAGATGTACAATTTGTGACAGTGAAGTACAAGAGGATGAAAGTGCCATACCAAAGAAAGATGCTCGTACTTTGTTGGCAAAGTTTAACGAGCAGATACAGCCATTGTACGACCTACTACGGGAATGTGAAGATGTAAAACTGGCGCCAGAATTGTTGGAACCAGAACCGACGGATATCAAGGCAGCTCAGAGGTAACGTTATACTTAGTGTTAACATTTTAAGAAAACAAATCCTGCCATATCAGAATTAAGAAATGTAAGATCTTTGGGTTTTTATCCAATACTCATTAATACATTATGTACATGTGGTACATTAATGTGTGTACATGTAAGGTGAACAAACAAAAAGCGGGGTTATTCATGCTTCTTCTGTTCTACAGTTACATGCATGTAGACATGTAGGTAGACATGGTCACATTTTAGATCTTATACTCTCACTTTCTCATGGTCTTGCATACTATAGTAGGGATCACTTTGTGGTCCGTCGTCCATCACACTTTAACCTGCAATCTAACCTTGGCCATAACTTGAAAAGCATTTGACCTATGTTCAAAAAACTTCACACATATCTTCATCTTACCTCAACGAATGCCGTTAAACATGTCCAATAACTCTGGCTTTCATTTTGGCAGAGTTATGCCCCTTTAATAAAACTTAAACCTGCAACCTAACCAACTTTATAGTTAGATTTTACTTGCTGAAATAAGCACACGACAAGCGACACAAGTTTTCTGTGCAACACCCTTCTAGTTTATAAAGTGAATATCTTTATTTTCGTGACAAATCTGTATCTTTTTATTTTAAAAAATGTGAAAAAAAAACCCATTCCATTTCAACAGAGCAAGAACTTCTAACAAGCAATCTGATGGTGATAAAACCACATGGAGCGGTGATGCGACCAAGTACAAAACTTTTGGATACTCAGAGAACTCGGTTACAGTCTCGATGAACCAGGAAGACCGGAAGGAGAAGGAGGCACCAAAACAACAACCCATCTGGATGTCACAGAGCACAGTGGAGGGTGTTTCCACGGAAACCACCGATGAAGTATGTATGATTTATTTTATACCATCGTTTAAGTTTAAGTTTCTCATGCTCGTTTCCAAATACTTCAATTTATTTTTTTACATTTTCTAAAACAATTTATTTTATACACTGTTAGCCCTAGCGTCTTCATATATGTACATACATGCAGGTGCTACACATTCAAATCAGAAGTATGAAACCTTGACCTATGTTTCACTGACTTGTGTTCTTCATAATCATTTACTTAACATATTGGTCAACAAAGATGTACACTTTCATTTCTAAGAATAAGATACTGTTATACAGAGGTAGAAATTAACTTTGCTATCTTATGTACTAGCATACTTTGGCCATTGAATAAAATTTCAACTAAAATAAAACATTGTTGTTTTTTTGGCCATGTTAATTAGCAGCTGACAAAAATTTACTGGACGGTATCATTGATTACCATTATTTTGTATACAACGTTGCGCGAGATCGATAACATGCGACACAGTCTGTCTTATGATCGCTAAAAATAGGAGCTCATTGATATGTTGATGTTGTCGAACAACTTCTTAACCAACCAGAGTAGCATTTGTTTCACCTGTTAGTTATTATTTTATCCTTAGAAACCCGTGAAGTCATACATTTAAGCGATTTTCTTAACTTGAAAGCGGCTCGCCAAATTTTGCCAGCTGTTGCAATTTCAACTCACATTTTCAAATCCAAAATTTGCAAAAAGCGAGTTGCGAGTGCTAAATTTGAGTCCTGTTATAGGATTAAATTCTTTATAGAGTTTATGAATGTGTAAACTGCAGATTCACACACAAGTTAAATTCCGAATTTGTGCACGACTGGACAGGGTTTACACATGCTCCACCAAGAAGAGTTCTTGCATGTATAAACTTTTTGAAACCATGTCATGTGTCATGTCATCCAATGACATAATGTTAATTACAGCTTAAACTTATGAGTTTAGATTTATTATACAGTGACTACCCCTATACACTGAACAAAATTTCTAAGTATCAACATTTGTATCTTAACTAATTTTCTTATTTTAAATATATTTTAGAATAGATATATGATGAGTATTTTGTTTTGACTCATAGTTTGTAAAACATTTATTTTTTGTTTAAAGTGTTACATCTTTTGTTACCCTCCCTTTATATGAAAACATGAAATGTACTGATAAAACACATGAGTCAAAGATCGCTTAAAGATATAAAATTCTTACAATTGGTATGAAATAATTGAAAAAAACATAAAAATTTGACCCATTTATCGCAGATTTTCCGTCTATAAAAAAAATGAAATATGGATAATCTTAAATAACCTCCCTTTAAATTGAATATTGTTTGAAATTCAAGTAACTGTAATTCAGCGTTAACATTAAATATTTCGAAAATTTGTTTTGCAAACGCATTTGTAGTGGTAATGCTAGTAAAACATGATGTCAAAATAATTTTAACTGGCTTATTTTAGAATTAGGAACATCGAAAGCTTCACTAATTCAAAGTACTTAATAAAATCCTATATACCCAGTTGTATAAGTGTTATAACTTATTTTTAAGAAAACACATTGACTTAAAAGTTTTAAAATATGTTCATGCAATCAGAGCAGACGATTTACACTCGTTATTTTGCAGTTTAACCTTATCTCTTATCAAGCTCAAAATACACAAAACAATGAGAATATTATTGACATATTCTTAGGTTGGTACTTAACAATTTGGTTTAGTGTATTGATATTGATACTAGATATTGATACTAAGAAAAGAGCACCTGTCTCTGTTAAAGGCAATGCTTGCCAAAGGGTCAAACTTCATACTTCCATGCATATTAATGACCACTACATGTCCAAACTGTATGTTTAATCTTCTTCCTTTTTTCTAAAATTCTCAATTGTTTAAATTAATATCTTAAACGCAGGAATTTTGTTTTTGTTGTCATTGTTGTCATGACATAACTGGTTAAATAAATATGTAACTATTGCCACCTAGACTGAGAAGGCAGGTACAAGCACAGTGAAGAAAGACCAGACGGTGAATCGCGAGATCGAGACGCTACTGATGATACACGAGAAGAAGAAGTCGAATATTTCCAACATACCTCTCACGGGCAACGCTGACGCCGAGGATAGTGACAGTAGTGACAGTGAGGCTGAGACGCCCAGACCTGCTACACAGTCGGAAGGTGTGTTGGGTCTACAGAAGGCTCTTTGTCATGCTGTTGATTTGTCTTACCAAGGTTTTCCCCAGGTCATTTAAGCGTGTGAGCAAGTACCTGTTAGAGATTAAGGCATAGTGGCTTTTTCTTAATTTTAAACAGGTGCTTGCCACTTCTCGTAAGGTTTGAACATACTCTTTGTCTGTTACTGAAAACTTGTAATTGACAAATTGTAACAACAGTCATTGGACGTTCAAGTAAACTAACTGACAAAACCAAGTGAATTTCTATCAACAATCTTGCTAGTTTTAATATTTTTGTGACAGAAAACCTTTCTCTGGCATCAATTTCTATTTTTAAATGGCACTCGGTGTTCTCCCCAGGAATTTGTCAAGGCATGTCGCTTTTATCATAGAAAATATGCTTCAGAGTGTATCCTTATTCCTGACCCCTTTATGTATGGGTAGTTTGTTAGAGAGACACATGCTTTATATAAGAAATAGGCTAATGATTCCATATATTGTATTTTTTTACTTATTTAAGCCAAACAAAAATGAAATAATTAAAATGTGTTACATGTCTTTTTGAAATTAAGGCATGTTGCAAAAGCATTTTGGCTCTGAAGGCATGTTAAATGTGACATGCCTTAATAGCCTGGGGAGAACACATTTCTGACCAGTGCTTACATATTAGTTATTACACATTTACATTGTTTTTCTTTAGATCATAAAGTTTCCTTTGGTGGTTTTCTGGAGTACTTGCAACCTTTGAAGGCCTATATAAGCCTCTCGTCCAATCCCTCTATTGATCAGACTTTTCTAAGGCACGTTTACAAGTCAAATAAATAAACTTAATTATATAGATGGCAAACTAGGAAACAGTAGATGCAAATCCGTTAATGTCACAGATGACAACTTAATTGTGGTCTTGATTTCAGAACCTAAGCAATAAATTACTGAAATCTTTGTGACATTTTCTTTATGGTAAATGAACACATCTACTGTATAACTGCTCCTGTCTAACAGAAATATAGCTTTATGATTAAAGCATACGCATAGGCATCACTGCACTGGCAGTATCAGCATTTACATTAAAGTCTTTCGTTAATTTTTTCAATTTATAATATGTTCTAATAAACCCATACTATAAACATGTAGCCTAGTTTAAAATATCTCATATTCAACAATATATCACTGTAACATTTGCAATGTCAGGAGAATAAGCAAGGCAATGCGAAAGACATCACTGTAACGTTAGGAGAGTAAGCAAAGCAATGCGAAAGATTTCAAATGTGTGCGTTATTTTCACATTTTAGTGGTATTAGAATAGAAATAGAACATCGTTTACGGTGAATTATCTTGTAATATATCAAGGTTTGTCGTTCAATTGTAAACTATACGGGCTCGTGAAATTATTGTTTACAATTGAACTCCAAACCGTGATATATTACACGATAATTCACCGTAAGTGATGTTCTATTTCTTATTATCTTTATTACATTAGTTATTCAAATTCATTATTAAATACTTTGCATATGTCTTCAGCATCATGAAGGTCACTCAGACACACAGGTTCCATAACTTTGTATTGCTTGCTTTAGCAAAATTGTTGGCACCTTTTTTTCAACTTAGAAATTCATAAAGTCAGTTCCTGTAAGGCTAGATATATGAATCCATGGATGCTTTATTATCCCTCGGATGTTTAAACCAGATGCAAACCTTTTTGTTTTTCCAGCTATGGTAGAGGAGATGGAGAGCGATGGGGAGGAAGAGGAGGTTGTCATGGTTACTGTGGCTGGTACCAAGATACCAATGTCGGAGGTCACAGACGACATGGTGGCCAGGATGACGCTGGAAGAGAAGGGAGAATATATCAGATTGGGGCAGGAATTGTACCAGAACATGTATGAATGAGGTAATCACATAATTATATGCTGCAACTACCAGGTCGCCAGTTGTGTTTGTATCATTTACATTGATGTGTTAGTCTGTATAATTGGATATAAATCATTTCAAATTTGGACTGGTTGCAGTTTTGCACTGGTAAAGTTTTGATAAAGTCAAGAAGCCTTCTTCTAAATCCTTGGAAGGCATTTTTCAGCAACGTGTTCGAACTTCTGTCATTAATATTATCAATGTGCAAACTATTTTGGTATTGGTATCAGTTACAGAGTAAGTTACCAAAAAGATAACAGCAAGTTTAATCACATATAAAATCAGTGGTCAATGTAGTGGTCTGACTACATCAAGGAACATGTTTAAAAGCAGGATGTGTTTAACTGAGGTATTAAAGACGGAATCTATATGCCTGTTTCATGACCTTTGATTGATCAAACAGTCATACTAATGTTACACACACATACATGTGATATCTCCCGCCGGGAGCTAATTTCTTCCGGGATTTCATGGAGTTTCCCGTGTCTCCCGCCGGGAACTCCATTTCTCCCGGTATTTCAAAATTTCGCTATTTGCGAATCCTTTTGGGTAATTGCTATGATTTATTGGATCAAGACCGAGTTTTACGAATGATTTAGAAAATAAACACCAACGTCTTATCTATATCTGTGAAAACATTGCCCTCTGGGCAGGTAATTAAAAGGATTAGCATGTCAGCTAATTAGTTTATTTATTGTGTGAAAATAATGATTGGACTGTTTGTTTACGAAACGTGGCGGTGATATCTGTAATGTCCATGGAAGATTGATAGAAATATACCGACTGTATTTAGTGGGATGGTAATTAGCGAATTCAGCATGGATTGATATTTGGTAAAGGATGACAATTTCAACTAATCGATTGCAGTTTGTCATGATTAAAGAAGTGTTTTGTCTTTGTATAAAATGGGAAGCATCTTCATTATGGTTATAACTTGCAAAATCAAAATGCCTAAAGTAAACGAGATCTATCTCCGGAGTCTGAACATTCCAGGCCCAAAAAGCAGAAGTATCTTGCAAAGTATAATTCTTCTTGGACGAAGTATATAACTTGTAGTCCTTTATTAAGGTTTATATCAGAATTTTTTTTACCGGTACGCGTTAAAAATTCGAGTATAAAAACCTCCCTGGTTTTTGTCAAATCTCCCTGGAAAAAAAGTCAAATCTCCCTGGTAACCCTCCTGAAAATATCACATGTATGCACACAACAAGTTCATATGTACAATGCCTTGAGCAATGATTGAAAAACTGAAAAGCGTTCTTTTAGCACATATTTATGAGTTTGAGCTTCGACTGACTTTTAAACTTTGGAAAGCATGTAGGGGGCGCTATTAGGTTCAAGCGCGCTTATAGGGACAATACGGTTTTTGCTTGTTAAGAAACTTTGCAATCTAAACAAAAGCATACATTTTGTGATAGTCCACTATGGACCCATATAGGTGGATAGAATGGTGTTTTTTGCTGTTTATATGCATAGATCCGCTCTGTCAATCAAACATATATCTGACCATGCCAGTAGACCAATTAAAATCACAACAAAAATGTGCACGGGAATTTGAAGTACAGTTGTGTTTTGCAATGTTCCTGATATGTTTTTTCAACAGAGATAATATGTAAGAAAATGTTTAAATTATACTAGATGTTCTTAATTTTTCTGGTCACCATATATTTCACATGTTTTTATTACATATTTTTTTCTTGTAGAGAAATGTGGAAGATATTTCAGAAGGAACTTTACACAGATGTTAAACAGACATCAGAAATAGTATTCAAACAGACATCAGAGATGACATTAGACAGCTTTCAAACAAATACCAGTTGTGACTTTCAACAGCTTTCACACAGAGTTCAGTCATAACTGTTTAAATTATACTAGATGTTCTTAATTTTTCTGGTCACCATATATTTCACATGTTTTTATTACATATTTTTTTCTTGTAGAGAAATGTGGAAGATATTTCAGAAGGAACTTTACACAGATGTTAAACAGACATCAGAAATAGTATTCAAACAGACATCAGAGATGACATTAGACAGCTTTCAAACAAATACCAGTTGTGACTTTCAACAGCTTTCACACAGAGTTCAGTCATAACTTCCAACAGCTTTCACACAGAGTTCAGTCATAACTTCCAACAGAGTGTACACAGAAGTGTCTTTAAACACAGTTTGAACATTAGAATCAGTGATGTAACAGAATTTATTTTATGCTTAGCAGTGAAATAGTGGATTTTATCAATGAAATAAAAATGGTATTTCATACATATGAAATATAGTTTTATTTTTTCACTGCCGGAACTATTATTTTTTTCAATATCAAAAACTTTAGAAAATAACTGTTTAATATATATCATTCGACTGTAAATGGTCCGACTAAGAAAATGATGAAGTACCGGGTATTTCAGAATTGTCATTTACAGAGAAAAAATGTCAGTTGGTCATTTTTTTTCCAAAATTACTTTTTCAGAAAGTCGCAATAAAAGTTATATCATTGGATTGGAAATAACTCACGGTAACTAAGAAAATGAGTCATAGATTATTGAAATAGGTTAAGTAGTTTAGAGGTTATGAGGAATTAAAAACAGCAACTTTATCATACTAAGCCAATGACGTTGTCAAATTTTTATTTTTTTCTGCATACTGCAGGACACTTTATGAAGCATAAAATAAAAATTAAAAATTGTTGTTTTGTCGTGAATAACAGATTTTATTTCATCTGGAAGTGATCAAGCTACAATATTTTCACTCATGCTTCACATTCGTGAAAATATAATGCTGTTATAGACTGCACATGCTTACAAATTGTGGTTAAATTAAATGTATCTCAACTGATTGTGAAAGTTTAAAGAAATAAATGTTAACACAGGATTTATATATGGGTGTTACAGTGTGAACAGCGTGGAGGAGATAATGTGAATTTCTTTACTTGTTAAGTTTTTGATAACAAATATTGTAAATAAAAAAAAAACAGTACAAAGTCTTAAATATTTAGATTTTTCCCCAGCACACTTGAAGTTTACAAGAATGTTTTGTTATGTCTTATTCTTATTTTGATGTACATAGAGCTGCTGAATTCTGAATTGACACAAGTGTCCTAAGGTCAATCCACCCGGCACCATTTTCATGACCACGCCATAGAAAGAGGCATATAGTGTGGCCTTCGTCCGGCCGTATGTTGCATTTTCTATGTACATTACAATTTTGTACGTACGTCACACTTTAGAATGTATGTCTCTTGTTCTTGTCCATACTACTCCTTACTATCTTACCTTACATTATAAATTTCGCATTTGCAGAGTTGGCTGTTTGATGGAATTGCCACAAGTTTCACAGTAGTTTTTAGCTCTACTGGCCGCTTATGGGATGCCGAGTTGTCCGTCGTTAACCTATGTATCGTTCAGACGATAAGGCCTTCATTTTAAATTCGATCTTGACCAAACTTTACCAGATTGTTAATATCAATGAAAGCTCGGACAAGTTCGAAAACCAGCCAGATTGGCCCAGTAACAGCGGAGTTATGGCCCTTGGTTTAGTTAAAATGTCTATATTTTGCCTCGTTAAGACGATGGGGCGTTCTTTTTTCATCCGATCTTTACCAAACTTTACCAGATTGTTAATATTAATGAAAGCTTGGAAAAGTTAGAAAAACAGCAAGATCGAACCAGTAACAGCAGAGTTATGGCCCTTGATTTAGTTAAAAATGCTATATTTTACCTCAAGACGATAGGGCCTTCATTTTTCATCCGATCTTTACCAAACTGTACTAGATTGTTAATATCAATGAAAACTCGAACAAGTTCGAAAACTAGCCAGATCAGACCAGTAACAGCGAAGTTATGGCCCTTGATTTAGTTAAAAATGCTATATTTTGCCTCGTTAAGACGATGGGACGTTCATATTTCATCCGATCTTTACCAAGCTTTACCAGATTGTTAATATCAATGAAATCTCGGACAAGTTCGAAAACCAGCCAGATCGGACCAGTAACAGTGGAGTTATGGCCTTTGATGTAGTTAAAAATGCTATATTTTGCCTCAAGACGATCAGGCCTTTATTTTTCATCTGATCTTTACCAATCTGTACCAGATTGTTAATATCAATGAAAGCTCGGACAAGTTCGAAAAACAGTCAGATTGGACAAGTAACAGCGGAGTTTTGGCCCTTGATGTAGTTAAAAATGCTATATTTTGCCTCATTAAGAATATAAGGCCTTCATTTTTCATCCGATCTTGAACCAACTTTACCAGATTGTTAAAATCAATGAAAGCTTGGACAAGTTCGAAAACCAGCCAGATTGGAACATTTACCAATTGCCCTTGATTTTCTGAAATATGCAATATTTTGGCCTCATTATGACGAAAGGGCCTTCATTTGACCAGATTTTGGTGAAACTTTGCAGGGATGACCAGTACCAAGCCTAGTTGTACATATCGTCACCGTGTTCTGGTTGAATGATTTTGGTGGAGTTATGGCCCATTAATGGTTTTAATACACAAACGTTTTCCGGACTAGTTCTCCTGAAGCCCTGGCCGGATTTAAATGAAACTTTTTAGGGATGATCAGTTTCAGGTCTAGTCGTGCAAATCATCACCGTGTTCCAGTTGAATTATTTTTGGCAGAGTTATGGCCCTTTAAAGGTTTTAATACACAAACTTTGCCATATCATTTATCCAATGCAGATTTATGACCATGATGACCCTTTTCATGAAAAAAAAATCTCCATAATTTATGAAGTACTGCACTCCTTGTCCTCAAACTTTATAGTTAGAAATGTACTTGCTGAAATAAGCACATGGCAGGCGACACAAGTGTTCCATGGAACACCCTTCTAGTTACATTTGAGCTAGTCAAAGCTAATGATTTTGTGGGTCAAGGTCATAGTAAACAAACTCAACCTTGAAAATAGTTCTGATACAATGGGTGCATTCAGGATTCTACCATTGACAACCAACATGGTTTACCAACAGCCAACGATGGTAGCATATGGTTACCATTTGGTACCAATGTTACAATTGGTAAACCAATAAACTCTGAACGGATATGGGTAGTATATGGTACCAACAGCAGTATAGGATAACCATTGGCTATCAATATATTTGCAAAATGGCAAGGCAGGGGATTCCTGCCGTTTTATACTTCAAAACGGGACAGTTGAGATTGTAGACATTGTTCGTCTTATTTTTCACTTGTATTTTTAATGGGATTAAATTATCAGCAATACGCGTCGCGATTAAGATCGGTTACCAACATCTTACCCATTGGCAAACCGACAACTAACAACGGCACCCGATGGTTATCGATGGTTGCCTATGGTTAACGAGGGCGCTTTTGGTAACCGATGGGAGAACTCTGAACGCACTAATTATCTCAAGCTTTGTCAGTACGATCCATTTAGGATTGGTTGGATGCATACCGACTGATTTGAATATCAGTTGGTCAAAGGTAACGATTACAGTGAACATGAACAACACTGAAAATAACAGCTTTCAGCACAGTATCAGGTTTATATTGTTCATGAAATAGTCGGTGTTGCTCAGATACTCATTTTAGAAGCGATTCCTAACAATGGTTTAGACAGAGAATCACAAGTTTTACATGAACTTTTATTCATGAAACTGATTGCATGATCTATTTTGGGGTTGGTCAAAACTTATGTTTAATAATTAATTTGTCTACCAGTGTGTTAATGTTAAAAATCATGAACTTGAAACTTTATCATTGACAAAGGTTTCTGTCAAGCAGTTTTCCCAAAGTATAATACTAGTAAGTCATAAGACTTCATAAACTCTGTTAACTGTTCATTTTATCCCGCCATCATACATTTTTGACGATCTTGTGTTTTCGATGGTCTCCATTTGTCTTCTATTATTCTGTGACACCGGGTATGCAAACGTGGAAATATGGCTCCATTGTCAATAATAGAATTTGCAGGAACTGTGCAGGTAAGAAGGTTCTTGGGCCTATTCTCAATATTTCATCTTGATGTAAATGGAGGTTGAGCCTGACACGTTCATTTCTGTTAGTCACCCTATAACCTTTCATGTGTTGGTGCGCCTTAAAAACCCAATTCAATTCGTATTATTTTGGATTGTGCATGAGTTCAGAGTTTAGCATGTGAAGATTTGTTGACAAACTCAGTGTAATTCCATTGCTTATGGTTTGGGGAAAAAACAAACATTCAAGGGGTTAGTTGCAAGAAAAAGAAAACTACCATACCCATTTTCCTCGTTTCAAACTAATCCCAAAACTTCCCTCTGAATAACTCACTATTTAAGGAGGAAACACATCACTAATTTAAAAACACAATACAATTTAAAGGGACACTGTCCGTAACTTTTAGCTTATAAAACACACACTAATTATTTTTGCACACATTACACACCAAACATTACTGAATATTTACTAATTAAAGCAGGATTATTTGACGGAATTCAATCGCGGTACAAAAAAAAAGAGAAACCATTTCGGGCGTTTGAACTCGCAGCCCAAACTAAAATTACACTCGCGGTAATAATAGTGAACGTAAAGAAGTCGACCTAGCTCCCGACTGAGCTAAGTGGGCTATACATATTATGTACTAAATACTATGGTGAAAACCTAATGCACTAATGGAAGTCACGTGATCGCAGAAAAGGTAAATACACTTTATTTACAAATATTAATTTAAGCTTTTTTTTTTCAAACTCACGAATGTATTACTACAGGCTTCTTAGTGTCTATGCTCATGTTTTCATGTATATATTTCACTGAATAAAAGTCAGACAGTTATTTGGTTATGCTCCCTATCTGCTTACTTACGGACAGTGTCCCTTTAAAAATACAAATTTTTACTCATCTGCGCAGACTGAATCATTGTCAATAAACAAGCCTCGTGAACAAAATGTTCAAAGTTTATTGTCTAACTAAATGGACGCATGTAATTCATTACCCCTCTTGCACGTTTTCATGTTTGTTTCACTCTGTAGAGTGCAATATGTACACTATCAAAAGAATCCTAAAACGTGTGTTGTATGCAAACAGTCTGGACCTTTTGATAATTTTCAGCTATATATGACTATTTTTTAACTATGTGGGATCCTCTTTTATGCCCTGGTTGAGGAGCCCAAGGCAGTATCTCTGCGAAACTGCTGTAAATAAAGGAAAACTTATCTGTACATCCTGTGAATATATTAAAACCTGTTGCGTTGAAGTAAGTGTATGATATTTTGGTCAAAACTAATTTAGGAACACCGTCGAAAACATGACATAGTTATTCTGACATGCACGATGGGAACTCTTCGTAATTTTTCAAACAAACAAAATGTGAACAAACCAAAATCGAATACATTTAATTTTTATTTCATGAAAGTTTTGAGATATATTTCTAGTTCTAATCAAACGTTTTAGAATTTGAAATACATTGCTCTTTGTAATCTACAATTAGATGTATACTGACGCCGTCAAAAACCCATGACTCCGGGATACATTTTAATAAGCATGATCAGCCAGTTTCTAACACACTACAGCCTTGACAACAGTACATCTAGAGGAGTGCTTCATTATCGCAGAGACTTCAGTAATGCATACGCATCTTTATTTCACAACTTCATGGTACAGTTTTGTTTGTGCTCCGTCACCTTCATGTTACAGTTTTGTTTGTGCTCCGTCTCCTTCATGGTACAGTTTTGTTTGTGCTCCGTCTCTGAATCATTTAATTTAATAAAATCTGTGTCGTAAATTATAACTTGCTGTTAACAAGAATATCGGATGCTCCCCGAATGGGGTGCTTTGTATTACAAAGTGCAATAGAATTTAAATGAAGCTAAAGCCGTGGTTCTAATGCTCTACACACCCCTGCATTGCCCTTTATCATTGTGTGAAGTTACATTGCAGTCCCCTTAGAAGTATACAATTACCAAGGGAATAACTCTATTAGAATGAAGCTAGAGCTATGGTTTTTATGCTCTACACACCCCTGCATTGCCCTTTATCATTGTGTGAAGTTTCATTGCAGTCCCCTTAGAAGTATAAAATTACCAAGGGAATAACTCTATTAGAATGAAGATAGAGTTACGGTTCTTGTGTTCTGCTCTGCCTCTCATTGCCCTGTATTACTGTGTCAAGTTTTATTGCAGTCCCTTTAGTAGGTTTTGAGATGCTCCAGACAAGAATTAAGTAACAACTAATTTGTACCATAGCTCTAATGGTTTTCCTTTGTTCTTGCTTATAATATAATGTTCATAAACCTCAAGGTCTGAGCCTAAACCATGCTATAAATGCCGGTATATTTAAGCTGTGCTATAAATGACAGATTCGGCAGTTATACCATGGTCTATTCAATTTTACGCGCGCGCATTTGCAATTTACACATGACCTGTCAATCAAACGACTAAACAATTACAAAAGCAGCACTCCTTGACATTGCATTTGCCCAATAATATACAAAGGCGATTGGCTGCAATAATCAAAATATGAGTCATGCCCATGCCACGTGATAATGCTATTTCTTGATTGGATCAAGCTGTTGTTTTTACTGAAAACTGCAACGCCCTAAAACTTCTTGAACATGCGTAGTTGGCTAAATGGCTCTTGTACAAAACATTTGTAGCAAAATTTTTCTGTTATGTGATTTAAATTGCCCTGGCGGGCCTGCGGCCCTCGAGAAGCAGTATAAATCGCATATACTCGAAAAACTATGCTATAAATATTACTTAAATTAAAATAGAGTTATGGTTCTAACGTTCTGCTTTCATTGCCCTCTATCATTGTGTGAAGTTTCATTGCAGTCTCTTTCATAGTTTTAAAGTTATGCTCTGGACAAGAAGTATAGGTATAAAACTACAAAGGGCAATAACTTAATTAAATTGAAGACAGAGTTAATGTTCTTGCACTCTGCAATTCATCTCATTACTCTTTATCATTTATGTGAAGTTACATTGCAGTACTGCAAGTAGTTCTGAAGTTATTTTCCGGACAAGAATTCTAAGCATGACATGACAAAGGGCAATAACTCTAAATTGAATGAAGACGGTTAAGATTCTTGCACTCTGCACTTCCGCTCATTACCGTGTATCATTGTGTTGTTTCAATGCAGTCCCTTAATTAGTTATGAAGTAATGCTCTGGACAAGAAGTCTAAGTATAAAATTACAAAATGCAATAACTCTAATTTGAATGAAGACAGAGTAATGGTTTTTGCCCTCTGCACTTCCTCTTGTTACCCTCTATCACTGTGTGAAGTTTCAATGCAGTCCCATAAGTACTTTCGAAGTTATGCTGTGGACAAGAATTTTAAGTTTAAAATAACAAAGGGCAATAACTTTAGTTTGAAGGAAGACAGAGTTACGGTTCTTACGCTCTGCACTTCCTCTTATTGTCCTCTATCGCTGTGTGAAGTTTCAATGCATTCCAAGAAGTACTTCCGAAGATATGGTCCAGACAATAATTATAAGTATAAAATAACAAAGGGCAATAACTCTGGTTTTAATGAAGACAGAGAGTTATGGTTATTGCGCTTTGCACTTTCTCTTATTGCCCTCTATCACTGTGTGAAGTTTTAATGCAGTCCCATAAGTACTTTCGAAGTTATGATCCGGACAAGAATTACAAGTATGAAATGACGGGGCAGTAACTCTTGTTTGAATGAAGACAGAGTTACGGTTCTTGCACTCTGCACTTCCTCTTATTGCTCTCTATCATTGTGTGAAGTTCTAAAGCAGTCCCATAAGTATTCTGAAGTATTCTCCGGACAAGAATTATAAGTATAAAATAACAAAAGGCAATAACTCAAGTTTGAATGAAGACAGAGTTACGGTTCTTGTATTCTGCACTTCCTCTCATTGCCTTCTATCATTGTGTGAAGTTTCACTGCAGTGTCCTAAGTAGTTTCAAAGTTGTGCTCCGGACAAGAAAGTGTGATGGAGACAAAGTGCCGACTATATTTTTTTATGCTCCCCGAAATTTTTCGAAGAGCATAAAAAGCATGCTTTCCTCAACGAAATCTTGCTATTCAAAGTGCAGAGCAGATAATCTGTTTCTCATGAAAGCATTCTGTTTGATTTGGTTTATGCACTATTTCACAGATGATTGTTTATGCATGTGTGCTTCTTTTTTTTTATGCTTAGCGCCACAGTAGTGGAGCGCGCTTATAGGGTTACCTCTGGCACACGTCAGCTTTTAGTCTGCTGTTTCTACGAAGTCTTTGAACTACATAAACAGATGCACCTAAAGGAGTAAAATACTTTGTACCAAATGGAGGTCATCATGACTGACCTTGACCTACTTTTACAATTTATTGATTTTGCTGACTCAGTTTCCAAGTTCTAAATGGACCCGACAGTGGACACACTCTTCAAATATCAACTCTCAAATGTATATAATATAAAGATACTAAATATTCATACCAAAGGTAGGAACAACATGAACAACCTTGACCTATCTTTTACATTTAATTGATTCTGGTTAAGGGTTTTGGTTAGCCGGAACTTAATATTCAATAGCCCTCGACTTCAAACTTCAGATATAGTTGGTACTACAATGTTAATACTATGAAAGAGTTATTTGATACTGTAGATTTTAGTCTTGTTTTAGATTTTCTGAAGGAAGTCCGACTATATAAATCATTACAATATGTTCTTGTATATATTTACTTATTTATATACCCGTTTTCAGGCATTTGTTGATTTACATATATAGTTCATATTACTACCATATCATCCCTTATTTGTAAATAGTTTTATCTTTACATATTTACATTAATTTTTAATTACTACTTCATTTCTTCACGTTTCATCAGTTTTTGCGCACAATATGACTTATTTATATTTATGTGTCGACGTGCCGTAAAACACCATTCATTCATTCTTATTCAGTTACACCTCAACGTGGACCATACATAGGTCTCCATAATCTCTTTCACATTTCATTCCGGTGATGGTTTTTGGTTCAACCTCTGTTTCTAATTCATCATTAGTGTTTGCCCTACTTTTTTCTCCAATCAGAAGGTGAGAAATTTTAAAAAAATGGCGAACTTATTCATGTAAATTTCTAACGATCACCAATTTTAACCATTTAATCATTAAGTAATCGCTTACTAAATGGCACGCGCTTGTTTTGGCGCGAATGTGTTAAGACGCGTGGTTTCGTAGAAGCGCGGGGGAAAAGTAGGGCAAACACTAAGACAGTTAGAGGCTAAGAAGTGAAATTTTAACAATTAAGAAACCCCAGTTAGTCGCTGCGCTCCTTCCCTTAGGGTTTCTTAATTGTTAAAATTTCACTTCATAGCCTCTAACTAATACATAGACCAATACTTTACAAACTTTTATCCAAAGCAACATGTTTTCTGTTTCTAAATCATGTAAATGCTGCAAAACATCGATGCTGCTGTCTTCAACTTTCTAAAATACAAATCCATGTCAAATGGACAATTTTCTAGTTTTCGCCGTATCAGATGGTCAAAATATTTCTGAATAGATGAGCTGCATTGTTCTCTTAATGCTCTTTTTATTGTACTAACCACAAATGAGAACCTAATTACATGGTCATAAATTGCATTATCTAGTTATAACCCTTTATTAATATTGGCTGGTTACAAAGGTACAAGTTTAACAACAATATCTTCAAAAAGTCTGGTTTTATTCGAGAACAGTATAAAATAACATACATAACATCCTAATGCAGTTTTTCTCAAGCCACATGTTTATATGAACTTACACTAATATAACAACACTAACAGAACAATAATTATATAACATTTTATGTACCAAAAAAGGAACGTTTATGATTTTTTTTGTGTAAAATAATACTCTTAATACCGGTCACTAGGCAAACAATAATATCTTCAAACAATGCTATAACATATGGGAAACTTTACATTTTGTTTTATACAAATGCAAGTTAAGCACAAAATTAATATAAAGTTAATATAAAGACTGCAATAAAACTCAGGGACACAGATTTTACTAAATGAATTGAGAACTTTAATTGAATTGTCTTTGTGTTTTTTTTCAAAGTGAAATTAGGTCATGAAATCCTTGATGAAGAAGCCGGTTGATTTTTGGGGTCAATATGTCAAAAGTCACGGTCACTAATGTTAAAATATTCCACGCATTTTACAAGTTCTCATACATGCAGTACCTACAGCCTTGCTAAGATCGTTCCTTATCCCAAGCCTATTGAGTTTTTAAGGTCAAAGGTCAAGGTTAAAATATACGAGATCCCGTGACGCAGGTTCAAAAGGTCTTCCATCAGTAATAAACATGACTCGGCTATTGTTATCTCACTGGCATACAATGTCCAGTTTGCAACTAGAATAGTCATCATAGTGTTGTCGGACTGGAAAACTTTTATCGAAAATATATATATTTATATATAAGTAGAGTGTTGAATTGTATGTAACAGGCTATAAGATGAGAGGAATGGCATGGTAACCATACCACGATGAATTTGGTCGATGAGAAATACTGCCAGAAAGAAATTATCGAAGTCAAACCAAAATCAACTAGAGGTTGTTTTTAGTAAAAACAGATGTCTCCCCCACTGGGGAAAAGGCCATAAAAAAATCTTCAAAAACACATTCATGTGGAACACAAAGATAATATGCGCAACTAGGCTTGGTACTGACATCGTTGCCAAGTTTCGTTGAAATCCGGCTAGGAGTTTGGGAGAACGTCCGGACAAACTTTGTGTATTAAAATATTTAAAGGGCCATAACTCCGCCAAAAATTATATAACTGGAACACAGAGAAGATATGCGCAAATAGGATTGGTACAGATCATACTTGCCAAGTTTCGTTGAAATCCGGCAAAGGGTTAAGGAGAACTAGTCCGGACAAAGTCTGTGTACCAAAACATTTAAAGGGCCACAACTCTGCCAAAAGTCATTCAACCGGAACACGGCGACAATATGCGCAACTAGGCTTGGTACTGATCATCCCTGCAAAGTTTTGTTGAAATCCGGCCAGGGGTTTAAGAGAACTAGTCCAGACAAGGTTTGAGACATACAGACAACAGATGACAGACAGACAGACAACAGACAACACGAAAACAATATGTCTCCCCTCCACAAAGTGGGGGAGACATAATTAAGAAAATACTGTCGTTGATTTTAGGTCCATTCAATTATTTTCGAGTGTTAGAGACAACCAGCACATCACTACTGTTGACATGGTGAAAAGTGCTACCAACTACATGTCAGCAATATCATATACTTTATTGTGATGATCATGGGTACAGTACGTTTGTATGCAAAATGAGGTTAATACTGGCAACGTCCTGCAGATATATTAATCTTAAACTTGTAAACAAAAAAGTATTTATCTTAATGAATGACAGGATTTCTTTCAAAACAATCATTTTCAACATAAATGTGAAGGGTCGTTTCTGAACCCTATGACATACCCTTGTCATGTGAAGTCCAACTACACTAATATCCGGTACCAAACTACACCATACTGCTATCTACCGTTGAAGGTAAGTGACTAATAGCACCAATTATATATGTAAAGAGTGTACATAAAGTATGTGGACATCAGAAAAACACAATAAACCTGAAAACAAAAAACGAATTTGACGAGATAAACATTTGTGCTTCAGCTAACGTGTCGATGTCTGCTTAAGTAACTCGAGGCATGACAAGGCAATAAATTCTTCATGCGCGTATTGTATACATTATTACTTCTTTATCATTATTGATTGGCATCAACACACTTTTTGAACACTCTGTACATGATGCAGGCACAGTAAAGGTGATCTCCAGTGGTTTGTAATGAGGCTTCTGTAATAACTAATTTAAACAGCTATGACACAGCAGACAGGTACGCCAAATTTATTTTCACTCAAAGTTGAACTTGCTTGATGGTGCTCTAGCACACTGGCTATATGACACCCAACAGGAATGAACACTTAGATCCAACCTCCATTTTCAATACTAACTAAAATAGAATGTGTAGGTATTTTATCGTTTTTACTATACTAAATATATATTAATATAAGCTATATATAAGCTATTTCAGTAGTAGCAGTACTGGAAGAAAATATAGCTACAGTTACATTTTACGCCAATGATCTGGAACAATGATGCAATTTAATAGCATTGATTCTGATGGGCAGTTAAAACAATTTAAGTCAAATGGCACTGCATCTTCAAAATATGACTGTTCACTTTTAAATACTACATGTAATACCCCATAACCTATTATGTTTATGACGACATTAGTGCCAATATCTAAGAAATAGACTGCTCCACAGCCGTCAATTAAACAAGAGGTCAATGACCTTGAAGCTCTACTGATTGATTTTGATTTCAGGAAGTAGTCGCTACAGACTTGTTTTTTGAAAAATTATTTTTAGCCGTGGCGGCCATCTTGAATTTCCAGTTGACCTGAAATTTTGCTAGGATCAATAAGACATCAAGAGCAACATTCCTGTGAAGTTTCATGAAAATCCGTCAAGTAGTTTCACAGGAATAGTCGCTACAAGTTTTCATTATATAACTCTATGTAAACAAAGATGGCCGCTGACAGCCATGTTTAACGTTGAATCAAAATAATGTTTGACTCTGATAACCATCATGTCATGCTGATCATTTTACAAAAAGTCCCATATCAATATCACTTATAGTTTTCAAGACGTAGTCGCTACAAACTTCTTTTTTAAAAAATCTAATTTTAGCTGTGGCGGCCATCTTGAATTTCTGGCCGATCTGAAATTTTGCTAGGATCAATTAAACATTAAGAGCAACATTCCTGTAAAGTTTCATGAAAATCTGCCAAGTAGTTTCAAAGGATTAGTCGCTACAAGTTTTTACTATATAACTCTATGTAAACAAAGATGGCTGTTGGCAGCCATGTTTAACGTTGAATCAAAACAATTTTTGACAAGGACCAACATCATGTCATGCTGATCATTTTACAAAAAGTCCAATATCAATATCACTTATAGTTTTCAAGTAGTAGTCGCTACAAATTTGTATTTTGAAAATCTATTTTTAGCCATGGCAGCCATCTTGAATTTCCGGGCGACCTGAAATTTTGCTAGGATCAATTAGACATCAAGAGCAACATTCCTGTGAAGTTTTATGAAAATCCGTCAAGTAGTTTCAGAGGAGTAGTCGCTACAAGTTTTCATTATATAACTCTATGTAAACAAAGATGGCCACTGGCAGCCATGTTTAACGTCGAATCAAAATAATGTTTGACTCTTATAACCATCATGTCATGCTGATCATTTTACAAAAAGTCCCATATCAATATCACTTATAGTCTTCAAGACGTAGACGCTACAAACTTCCTTTTTAAAAATCTATTTTTAGCCGTGGCGGCCATATTGAATTTCCGGCCGACCTGAAATTTTGCTAGGATCAATTAGACATCAAGAGCAACATTCCTGTGAAGTTTCATGAAAATCCGTCAAGTAGTTTCAGAGGAGTAGTTGCTACAAGTTTTCATTATATAACTCTATGTAAACAAAGATGGCCGCTGGCAGCCATGTTTAACGTCGAAACAAAACGATTTTCGACAAGGACCAACATCATGTCATGCTGATCATTTTAGAAAAAGTCCCATATCAATATCACTTATGGTTTTCATGAAGAAGTCGCTACAAACTTGTTTTTTAAAAACCTATTTTTAGATCTGGCGGCCATCATGGATTTCACATCACCATGAATTTTTGCTAGGATCAACTAGACTTCATGGGCAACATTTCTGTAAAGTTTCATGAAAATCCATTCAGTAGTTTCAGAGAAGAAGTCGCTACAAAAAAAAGTTTACAGACAGACGGACAGACAGACAGACGGACGACGGACGCCGCACCACGGCATAATCAGAGATCAGCAGAGCTAAAAATGGCTTGTCTGAGTTTGAAAAACGGGACATGTGCAGTGAAGCAGTCTAATCCAAGATATAGCCTTATGATTCTACCTATAAGGTAATTAAATACCAAAAATGATGTTTAAAGCACCCAAAATGATAGCAAACTCAGCTAAATACACCATATTCATAACAAGTGGGTAAAATGAGCATATGTTACTGTTCAACATTGCGCTGAAAATTATCTCAGCGGATATTAAAAATAGCACTACGTACTTTAACTTTGCATATATGTGATATCTCACTCTATGAGAATATATCTCACAAAAGTTGTCTTCAAAAGCCAAGAACGTTCGGGAATTGCAAATCTGACACTTTCCTAATATATTTCTATCATAAAAATCCTTGAAAAGGTAACTAACAAAATACTGAATACCAACTCAAATTATCATTTAATTTGATAGTCTCATAGATTTTAACACAAATCCTGAAATCCCCCAGATCGAAGCTTGGGAAATATCCCATTATAACTGTGTCAACACAACAGATCATAATTTAGGAATAAGCTTTTAACAATCAAAAGGGGATCGGCATTTAGCAAGCAGCAATAGTGTCTTACAATTGTATTTTTTCTGCATATAAGTTAATATATTTCAAATCATGACCCAACATCTACACTCAAATGGGAAGACAACCTGATCTATAAACAGCTTGTAAACTATTAACAAGACTGATTTACTAAACAACATAAAAACAGTAGCTGCAATCTTTATATTTTGTTCTTTTTACTATTGTAGGATTAGGGTCTTCCTAAATTCTTGCCCAGTCAACACTTGGGTTTAAGCAGTGTGTTTTTATGTGTTTTGTGAATGCAGCCTGTGCCCATGGCATTGTGAAAAATAGCGGCATTTTTCTAGAAATTGTGAAATACTATAACAAAAGAGAAATAAAAAAAAATCACTTTTATTTTCACAGTTTAATAGCCCTTTTGTTTTTAGTAAATACAGACTAGTTTTGACACCAGCTTATATTAAGACTAGTATCCTTACTGGACTGTATTTACCAAAAAAAAAATTTTTTTTCTTCAGATTGTGAATTTTTTGGATAGAATTGTGAAAAAAGGATACTTTTTGGAATTGGAAATTAGGCATAAAAAACACACTGTTATGGCTACAACATAATTTTAGTTTTAATACTATGAAACCATGATTGTATGATCAAAAAAACATTACTTTGAGGCAAAACAGTTTTTTATATGGATATTGATAGTTTTAAATGATTTGAAAACCGTGCATAATAAACTCAACACTTTCCTACATAAACAAGAAACAACGGGGGTGCGGGAAGACGACCTGACATCTCTTTTGCTACTAGAAACGCAACATTTCAATTTCTAACATGCTAATAGAAACACAGCATTTCAATTTCTAACAATAACATGTTGTTAAGCTAGGATGTAAATGATTAGGGTACAAATATACAAATGTACATAAACAAAATCAGTATGTCCCCTATGCTTTGCATTGTGGGGGCATTAACAACTTCAATATGAAGACAACAAAGCACCTGTCATACAACATGTATATAATATATGCAACCTCTGGTTTTGTTTTGAACAGCTCGATACATGTTATTCAAACAATACAAATTTTCAAACACTTAGAAATAACTATAAATTTAAACATGTAAAATCCGAGATATTCTAATATTTGAGATTTGAGATTTCTAAGGATTTGAGATTTTTGAAATTTAATGTCTGAAAAAAATAACTGAGATTTTTTACCAACAAGAACTGAGGGTTATTCCATTAAAACCTACATGGGACCCCAGGAAGGCAATTTTGAAATTAAACACCCCCCTATAGATGCAAAATAGAGTTTAAGGAACCAAATTTTGGAAAATAGGGTTCACCCACAGATGTTTATTAAATTGCCTTACTGGGGTCCCAGATACGTTTTAATGGAATAGCTCCGAGATTTTTTACCAACTGAAGCCACTGTCTCAAACCAAAAGAGCAACTAGAAGCAATGAATGAGAATATACAACCTCTGTATGAAGCAGATACATTTATCAATTGGCAATGACATAAGACCTGAATAGATTTGAACTAGAAGAATCACTTTGGCACTTAAATACCAAACATAATGCGAAACAGTAAATACATGCATCAGTACTGTGAAATGTCTTGTGTGGCTTCCCACCACTCCATGCACCTATTTGTTAAAGAAACCAACCCGTCAAATAACGGCAAAATTACACTACAAAACCATTTATCAAAACTCTATCCGGATTTAGGTCATAAAATTATGTATATGTACCGATTAAAAGTATATGTTTATTTGCGGGTTTTTAAAATACCCGTGAATGAATATGCATAAAATGGATTACGAGTTGGTAACTCAATTCGATGCTACAATTTTGGGGTTTGGCCTGGCTGGTTAAAGCAGTTCATATTATGTCTATAGAATTTGGAATCTCACAATATGTAAGTGATATATTTACCTCGTCATCAGTGAGGTTTAGAAATTATTGGACATCTCATCTGTTGTAAAATTTCCTGTTAATGGCGGAATAGTGATTTTAATAATTCATACCAAGGTCCAAACATTTACTTAAATACATATTCAGCTCTTTTAGCGCTCAAGTTATAGTAAAACTTTAATAGCATTAAGCACCCTTTTGGATCCCAACAAGTGCCTGCCTCTCTCTCGTTTGTGAAAATTTAGTAGAGAGCATCGAGTGCTTAAAGGGACAATAATATTGAGGCTTATTTTGTCAATTTTCTTGTTAAATTGTTGATGCACAAAATCATGTCACCACTCAATCACCTTTTATTCAAAAACAATTGCCCACACACAATATATTATTTCAGTTTGACTGGTAAAGTATTCCTTAGGGCGATTCCAGAATTAACCAAGGAGGAAGAAGGGTAGGTCTAGCACTCCAATTGTTTACAGAGGCATGCTTGAGGTGTTTCTTGTATGTTTATTTGATGTTTATAATAATATGCATGGTATTTTTTTTTACCTTTAAAGGGAAAAAACAGGGAAGAGGGTTAATAGTTCATGTTGTTCCCACAAATCATGCTTAAATATTTTTGTGATATTTTCCCGAAAAAAGAATGACTAAAGTTTTAATACAAGCACTTCAATATCAAGGTCATATAAATTATCGCGACATATTAAAAATTTGGGACTACAACTGGGATCGTGGCACACAGGAGCGGTTGTAAGACAGCAAACTGAAAGAGCATGATAGTGGCATGTTACTGAGAAAAAAACATTAAATATAACAGATTATTATACCTCACGTTTACACTCCTGTATAAATTGCCCATACCCTTAGCATGAAGCAATTTTTACTGTTCACCGGTAAACAATTTTTACTTTACAGGATTGTGACATCACGGGAAGTATAACAAGAGGTCAATGACCTTGAAGCTCTACTGATTGATTTTGATTTCAGGAAGTAGTCGCTACAGACTTGTTTTTTGAAAATCTATTTTTAACCGTGGCGGCCATCTTGAATTTCCGGCCGACCTGAAATTTTGCTAAGATCAATAAGACATTAAGAGCAACATTCCTTTGAAGTTTCATGAAAGTCCGTCAAGTAGTTTCAGAGAAGTAGTCGCTACATGTTTTCATTATATAACTCTATGTAAACAAAAATGGCCACTGGCAGCCATGTTTAATGTCAAATCAAAACGATTTTCGACAAGGACCAACATCATGTCATACTGATCATTTTAGAAAAAGTCCCATATCAATATCTCTTATTGTTTTGAAGAAGTAGTCGCTACAAACTTATTTATTTTAAATCTATTTTTAGCTGTGGTGGCCATCTTGAATTTCCGGCCGACCTGAAATTTTTCTAGGATCAACTAGACATCAAGAGCAACATTCCTGTGAAGTTTCATGAACATCCGTCAAGTAGTTTCACAGGAGTAGTCGCTACAAGTTTTTACTATATAACTCTATGTAACCAAAGATGGCCACTGGCAGCCATGTTTAACGTCGAATCAAAATAATTTTCCACAAGGATCTACATCATGTCATGCTGATCATTTTAGAAAAAGTCCCATATCAATATCACTTATAGTTTTCAAGAAGTAGTCTCTACAAACTTATTTTTTACAAATCTATTTTTAGCTGTGACGGCCATCTTGAATTTCCGGCCGACCTGAAATTTTTCTAGAATCAATTAGACATCAAGAGCAACATTCCTGTGAGGTTTCATGACAATCCGCCAAGTAGTTTCAGAGGAGTATTCGCTACAAGTTTTTACTATATAACTCTATGTAACCAAAGATGGCCACTGGCAGCCATGTTTAACGTCGAATCAAAATTATTTTCCACAAGGATCTACATCATGTCATGCTGATCATTTTAGAAAAAGTCCCATATCAATATCACTTATAGTTTTCAAGAAGTAGTCGCTACAAACTTATTTTTTAAAAATCTATTTTTAGCTGTGACGGCCATTTTGAATTTCCGGCCGACCTGAAATTTTTCTAGGATCAATTAGACATCAAGAGCAACATTCCTGTAAAGTTTCATGACAATCCGTCAAGTAGTTTCAGAGGAGTAGTCGCTACAAGTTTTTACTATATAACTCTATGTAAACAAAGATGGCCGCTGGCAGCCACGTGTAACGTCGAATCAAAACGATTTTTGATAAGGACCAACAATGCTGACAATTTTAGAAAAAGTCTCATATCAATATCACTTATAGTTTTCAAGAAGTAGTCGCTACAAACTTGTATTTTGAAAATTTATTTTTAGCCGTGGCGGCCATCTTGAATTTCCGGCCGACCTGAAATTTTGCTAGGATCATTTAGACATCAAGACCAACATTCCTGTGAAGTTTCATGAAAATCCGTCAAGTAGTTTCAGAGGAGTAGTCGCTACAAGTTTTCATTATATAACTCTATGTAAACAAAGATGGCCGCTGGCAGCCATGTTTAACGTCAAATCAAAACGATTTTCGACAAGGATCAACATCATGTCATGCTGATCATTTTAGAAAAAGTCCCATATCAATATCACTTATAGTTTTCAAGAAGTAGTCGCTACAAACTTGAATTTAAAAAATCTATTTTTAGCTTTGGCGGCCATCTTGGATTTCACATCAACATGAATTTTTGCTAGGATCAACTAGACTTCATGGGCAACATTTCTGTAAAGTTTTATGAATATCCATCCAGTAGTTTCAGAGAAGTAGTCGCTACAAATAAAAGTTAACGGACAGACGGACGGACAGACGGACGACGGACGCCGCACCACGGCATAAGCTCTGCTGATCTCTGATCAGTAGAGCTAAAAATAGGTTTTGGGTTTTTCCAATAACGACTCGCTTTGGCAATTGGTGGACGCTTTTAAAATACAGTTGAAGTTATGTCAATGGTAAGACGCTTGGTTTACAAACGACAATAAAAAAATGTGGCGAGCAGATTTGTTACTTTAAATCCAAATTGGTATAAAAATATAAATAAAAAAAAATAAAAAAATATTGCGATTTTTACCCCCTCGAATATTTAAATTTTAATCAAAACATTTGTTCGGTATAATAAAATAAATATTGCATCCCAGTGAGGGTGACAGTGGATATTGTCAACCTTCGGAAAAATATTTTTTTTCCTCAGGTTGACAATATAATATCCACTGTCACCCTCACTGTGATGCAATATTTATATACTATTCCACAATTTTTATAGAATTGTTAAAAAAACAGCTGCCTAAAGATTGAAGTCCCGAATATATGTAACAAAGATCCTGGGCCTGATGTTAATTTATGAATATCCCATGACAGATGCAGTCTGAGCTAATGAAAAAAATTGGTTTATGTTTAGAAGTGTTTCCCGCTCCCATCACATTTAATTCTGGAATTGCCCTAACTTTATAATTCTTTAATATAAGGTCAAAAACTAATTATATAATCTAAGTATTGCAATGGTATTTCTCATCAGATATTCAGCAGGTCCTCCACCGATCTCGTGCGAGAGAACGCCTCCAAACATTTAGTGCCGTCAAGGTAATCTTGCACGCTGTCGTCCAAGTCTTCCTGTCGCAGATCCGTGGAAAACGTTGGACATGACTGCTTCTGAATTCTATTTTCAGCCAATCTGTGGAGGAAGATGTAGTCACTTTAGCATAAAACAACATGTACAAAGCTTTATAATAAAATGCAGAGATGTGTTTCAAATGCCGAGGTCTTATTATTAGAAAATTGGAAAACATCTTGTCATCACTTTTGAAAAATGGGCATACTGATATCTTTGAACGTCTGTGTGAACCCACAAAAAAGGAATGCAAGAATAATCTGACACTTACTTAGAGAAATCATCATCGGAATCATTGTCCTCAAGATCAAACATCGGATTATTGTCATCCTCAAACGTCGCATTATTGTCATCCCCAAACATCACATTATTGTCATCACCGAACGTTTGCTGAAATATAATTTTAATAAAAGTGCACATCAGTCACAGATAGCCTGCATCAAGCAGGAAATGACAGTGCCACAAATGGTAAAACACTGTGCATTTAAGATAAAATATTCTTTAATTAAAATCCATATATTACCTGAAATAGTAAAGTATCTTAGTGCTGCTATACTGATACCAAGAAGGCAATGCATTAGGCAAAAAAAAAAAGTGAAAAATCGATACACAGTCTAGCACGTGTCATACGCGTGACCGTGACCGGAATAAACAAGAATCGATTAGCAAGTTTTGACAGCTTAGTGGAGCAATTTAACAATCAGCTGGTACATATGTTTATGATGGACTAATTACTTGAACAAACACTCGACTGATCGATTGATTGATATCTGCGAAAACTTGTGCAAATACCGCTATGTGAAACATGATCAGTGATCTCTAATTAAAGAACTTTACTCCAAACAATACCTGGTGAAGCTAATGCTTCATCTTTAACTTACCATAGTGTTTTGAATAATTAGCAGGCTTCTATTACTCCAAATGTTTTACAATTTAAATATCACGTTTAAAGTAGATATAAAAGTCGAACATTGTTACAGGAAATGTAACATTCAAGGATCTTTTTTTTTTGTAGCATGTGCTTCAAATTGCTAAATGTTTAGAGATGTTCCAACATGCTTTCTTCTATAGAACTAGACACTGACTGTAACTACAAGTTCCATCTTGAACTTTAGTTTGTTCTAGGTAGAAAGCATGTTTATATTAACTCCAAACAATTGATGATTTCAAGTCGAAAACCATGTGAACTTAAACTTCACGAAACGAGTTTGTGCCATAAAGACAATTTTGACTCCAATGTTTTCAATTTGGCTCTAACTTTTTTCATTTGGCGAAAGTAGTTGCGCAAAGAAAAAATATTTCAGTGCAAGCCCTGTCACAGAGGAACTTTCAGTTGTATCATCAACTTGTATGGGGTTTATGAGATAAATACATGTAGAATCTCACAATATCTTGCTCCAAAAAAAGCAACAAAATAAAAGCAAAAACAAGAAATTGCCTACCCCCTTTTTTTAGAGCATGCAATAGGAAACACACCTATTTTTTTTTTGCCTTATGTGACGCATAAAGTCATGTGACATGACACTTACCAGTGGAAACATCAGACTATAGGCATTCCATCAAGAATCTCTCCTATATTTACGCCTACTAGACTCCGCAACCGCCTCCAAAAAGAGGTGATAATACGACGTTTCGGAGACACGTCCGATGCGGTTGCGGAGAGTAAATTGAAGCAGAGTTAAGTGTGAATTTAATATTTTCGTTTTTTCGGCCCTAACTACCTTTTTCAAAAATCGGGGAATGTGGTACGATGTAGGAATGTTTTCCCTTCCTGTTTCTTGTGTTGGTTTCGAAATATATTGAAAAATGTGGTCTGTAGAATTGTCATAAGTCAATCGACGAGTGTAATTTTCTCAACTGGACATGGTTTTTACTCCATTTTCTGCTGTTTTATGAGAAATCTGCCCACGAATGAGGTCTATGACTTTGAAATCACCTGTCTTTCATCGTTCAATGAAAAAAATTCAATCGAATATAAATTGAAAAGAATTATGGTCATTTTTTATGAAGAGGCAGTGTTGGAGAGTAAGAGGCGGATTCGGAGAGTAAGATGCGGTTTTGGAGACATATACTCTATATAATAGATCTATACTGATTTTAATTGATAAGTAATGTATCAATACAATTGTTTATGATGAATTATTTGTGCAAATACTTGTTACTGGTCCTACCCATCATTGAACAATAAGTCTTAGTCGCTACTAAATTTACTGAATCTTCCGTTAAGTAAAATGCACGATGCAACCTACGTAAATTTATCTGATCCGAAATTGCTTAATAGATGCAAATGAATTCTAAATAAATGATAAGCACATTCATTTAGTACAATCCTCTATCAATAATAGTACTGGGTGCGTTCTTATAAAGTTTAAAAAACGTTTAATTCATTTTGCATCAATTTCAAAGCCGATCTTATACCTTTTATTACCATCCTAATAATTATTTACCGAGGACCAGATTCCCAGAAATATATTTTTAGCTAAAAGGTCAGCAACAATGTGCATCTATCGTCAAGTATAGACTGTTAGGCATGAAATGAAACAACTTTTTTTGATTTGCCAAATTACACAATAACTACAATTTACGTAATGTATACCAAACTGCATTGTATGTATAACATAAATGTGTAATTCAAACTAAAGTAGAAATCTATTAACTTTAAACAAAAAACATTTTATAAAATAACTACATTTTCTGTCAATTGTAAAAAAGGTGTGTTTCATTCCATGCCTACCAGCTGACTATAGTACATACTGGTATTGTATTGAACAAATGCCATTCTATACATACACCGGCTACGTCACAACTGACGATAGGCCTCTATACTAAGTTGCAATACCGAGCAAAATATGGCTTTTGTCTACATACGCATAACCGCCAACAGATTACTTTATATTTCAATAAATTGTTTATAAATCATTTTGTAACAAATTATTTGTTTGTACAAACACAGTTCATAGTTCAATAAGTAAAACCTAATGCTTTTATTTACCATTATTTTACCGTCTAAACATAACGCTTTCTCTTTCATGACTTTGAAGTACTTTCATTTTCGATTTATAAATAGGCATTATGCTAATTAGCCACAAGCTACTCACGAGGTAGCGACAAACTATTTAATAAATTATATCGGTCAACTTGTGACCAATATTGGTCTAATTATGGATCTGACACGGGTACGTATATAGAAACCTGTCAAAATTAGAAGATAGTGGCCAGTCCTGCCCAAAATATAACTCGCAGCAGACGGTATTATTGTTTACACCGCCATTGATTACCGGCATGCCTTGCACAGAATCACACAGGTCAATCGCGCAGCGACACCTGTCGGACACAATGGAACAAATGCGGACACCATGAGTTAAAAAAATACTTGACGAAATGTGCGCACCACTAATTATACCGTCTGAATATGAAATGCTAACAACTTTGTAACAAGTACATTGTAGTATCATCGAGCCAATAGAAAAGGCAAAGTTGCATTATACATGACCTCTGCAACATCTAAGAATATAGTTAATACATCCGATCGGGTGCAAGACTTCGGAATTAGGTAGTGAAAGTTTATAGTTATAAAGTTATACATTAGACTGCGAGACTGCAGAATTAGGTAGTGAACGTTTATATACTGACGAGATAAAGAAACGCCTCATCGGGAATTTCCGCTATATATTGTATATACCGCACACTTAATGCCACATAATATTCCAAAGAAATCCCAAGATGTTTTGTAAAACAAAGTTCCAGTTGGTTAGAGAAAGGACACAAATGTGATGTTGTAGACGTTTTAATCACAGTACACTTTATAACAAGAAATTCATAAATATTGAAGTTCCTCTTTGAAAAATTGACTATTTTAGTACTGTATTTAACGTAAAGAGTTTGCAGAAATTTGCATCCTAAGTTTGCTCACATGCTTGAGCCAAACAGATACTCTGCCATTAATCAAACTTTGAAGAAATGTGTTTTGTGTTGTTTTAGTATTTTTTCCGAAAAGAAAGGTCTTACGTAGCCATGTACCATTCGATTAACAGCAGCATTATGAGTGTACATACAATATATAGCGGAAATTCTCGATGAGGCGTTTCTTTATCTCGTCAGTATAGTTACAAAGTTATACATTTAGGGGTCGAATTTCACTCTTACGGACTCGCAAAATGCGAGTTGATTTTTCAGACTGCTACTGACAATTTTGAGCACTTGCTTTTTTCTGCGAGTAGAAATAAATAACACACACTTGATTGAATATCACCCACGACAGACTGACAGAACCAACAAATGGTCCGACGACATAATATGTAGTCAAACCTCTCTCCAATTCCACGATTATTTGCGTAACTTCATTGTCAAACGAAAATAAGTAAATGCAGTCTGTATCAGATTGACGCTTATCCAGTAATTAAGACTAGTGCAAGCGTCTATACGGTCAGATAACTCGGGACTTTACACAATCAATTATCATGGAAGATTCGTCTGCTCGCAAAATCACTTCGTTTTTCAAAAGACAAAATGACGAGATGGAGTCGATCGAATGCGGAGAAAAGTATGGTTCACAATTCATAGTTTCATCAACACAATAATCAATAATAAATTATAACAAACAAATGAAACAGTGCAGTAAACAGTACTGTAGTATATAGTCAGTTATCACATAATAAACGACATACCGGTACATATACTAAAACACCATTTTGAAACAGAATTTACATCCCGTTATTACTTAATAAAAATTCTAGTGAGAAGTAATTTAGCTAGTAGATTTTTTAGTCACTGGATATTTTTAGCTAGTAGCTAAATTTGTGAAATTCGACCCCTGACATTCGACTGCCAGACTGTAGAATTAGGTAGTGAACGTTTATAGTTATAAAGTTATACATTCGACTGCAAGACTGCAGAATAAGGTAGTGAACGTTTATATTTATAAAGTTATACATTCGACTATGAGACTGCAGAATTAGGTAGTGAACGTTTATAGTTATAATGCTAGTCCCTTTTTCTTATTACCTTTGAATTTACTCATCTGAAACAAACAACAGCAAACACTTACTGGTAGTCATGTATTACTAGTATGTGAATAAGTATACCTGTCAATGTTCCCTCTTTTCCAAGACGTCTCTTATTTTGCTGTTTAAATTGTCCGATTTTTGTAAATAATGACTGATATTCTGCAGTCTCCCTACTTTGTATTATATAATATTAAAAATCTAACCTAGTTTAATTTTTTTCTTTTAAACGAAATGATACACAGTTGTAAATTTTAAACAATATGAGAAACAAGAGGTCAATGACCTTGAAGCTCTACTGATAGGTTTTTGATAGCTAGATCAGCATTCCTGTGAAGTTTCATGAAAATCCGTCAAGTAGTTTCAGTGGAGTAGTCGCTACAAGTTTTCATTATATATGTCTATGTAAGCAAAGATGGCCGCTGGCGGCCATGTTTAACGTCACATCAAAATAATTTTTGACAAGGATCAACATCATGTCATACTGATCATTTTAGAAAAATCCCATATCAATATCACTTATAGTTTTCAAGAAGTAGTCTCTACAAACTTGTATTTTGAAAATCTATTTTTAGCCATGGCGGCCATCTTGAATTTCCGGCCGACCTGAAATTTTGCTAGGATCATTTAGACATCAAGAGCAACATTCCTGTGAAGTTTCATGACATTCCGTTGAGTAGTTACAGAGGAGTAGTCGCTACAAGTTTTTACTAGATAACTCTATGTAAACAAAGATGGCCGCTTACAGCCATGTTGAACATCAAATCAAAACGATTATCGACAAGGACTAACATCATGTCATGCTGATCATTTTAGAAAAAGTCCCATATCAATAGCACTTATAGTTTTCAAGAAGTAGTCGCTACAAACTTGTTTTTTGAAAATCTATTTTTAGCCGTGGTGGCCATCTTGATTTCCGGCTGACCTGAAGTTTTGCTAGGATCAATAAGACATCAAGAGCAACCTTCGTGCGAAGTTTCATGAAAATCATTCAAGTAGTTTTATAGGAGTAGTCGCTACAAGTTTTCATTATATAACTCTATGTAAACAAAGATGGCCGCTGGCAGCCATGTTTAACGTCGAATCAAAATAATTTTCGACAAGGATCAACATCATGTCATACTGATCATTTTAGGAAAAGACGCATATCAATATCACTTATAGTTTTCAAGAAGTAGTCGCTAAAAACTTGTTTTTTGAAAATGTATTTTTAGCCGTGGCGGCCATCTTGTATTTCCGGCTGACCTAAAATTTTGCTAGGATCAATTAGATATCAAAAACAACATTCCTGTGAAGTTTCATGAAAATCCGTCAAGTAGTTTCTGAGGAGTAGTCGCTACAAGTTTTCATTATATAACTCTATGTAAACAAAGATGGCCGCTGGCAGCCATGTTTAACGTCGAATCAAAATAATTTTCAACAAGGATCAACATCATGTCATACTGATCATTTTAGAAAAAGTCCCATATCAATATCACTTATAGTTTTCAAGAAGTAGTCGCTACAAACTTGTATTTTGAAAATCTATTTTTTGGCCATGGCGGCCATCTTGAATTTCTGGCTGACCTGAAATTTTGCTAGGATCAATAAGACATCAAGAGCAACATTCCTGTGAAGTTTCATGAAAATCTGTCAAGTAGTTTCAGAGAAGTAGTCGCTACAAGTTTTCATTATATAACTCTATGTAAACAAAGATGGCCACTGGCAGCCATGTTTAACGTTGAATCAAAATAATGTTCAACTCGGATAACCATAATGTGATGCTGATCATTTTAGAAAAAGTCCCATATCAATATTACTTATAGTTTTCAAGAAGTCGTCGCTACAAACTTATTTTTTAAAAATCTATTTTTAGCTGTGGCGGCCATCTTGAATTTCTTGCCGATCTGAAATTTCGCTAGGATCAATAAGACATTAAGAGCAACATTCCTGTAAAGTTTCATGAAAATCCGCCAAGAAGTTTCAGAGGAGTAGTCGCTACAAGTTTTTACTATATAACTCTATGTAAACAAAGATGGCCGCTGGCAGTCATGGTTAACTTTGAATCAAAACGATTTTTGACAAGGACCAAACTCATGTCATGCAGATCATTTTAGAAAAAGTCCCATATCAATATCACTTAGAGTTTTCAAGAGATAGTCGCTATAAACTTGTTTTTTTAAAAATCCATTTTTAGATTTGGCGGCCATCTTGGATTTCACATCAACATGAATTTTTGCTAGGACCAACTAGACTTCATGGGCAACATTTCTGTAAAGTTTCATGAAAATCCATTCAGTAGTTTTAGAGGAGTAGTTGCTACAAAAAAAGTTCACGGACGGACAGACAGACATTCCAGAAGTTTCCATAATTAATACTGGAAACAACGAAGACATCTGAAAACTATAGGAAGCAGACTCGGTTTTATGTGTTCTTTAGAGGGCTGGCTTGGTGCAGTCGGTAGCGCGGCGGATTTGTAACCGGAGGCCCCAGGTTCAATCCTCCGTGGTGCCACTGAGTTCCGTCGGTGTGTTCTTGGGTAAGACACTTTCCCTTAGCTCGTCCGTCGGATGGGGACGTAAACCGGGCGGTCCCGTGTATCGGTCTATCCTCCGAGCATGTTAAAGAACCATAGGAATCCATTCAATAATAAGGGGCAGGTTCCCGGATTCCTATGTATCCTTCCCCTCTCTCTCTGGGGCGGCTCTAAATAACTTGTACTGTGTTGATGAGCCGTTGAACAACATTCATGTGTTCTTTAGAGGTATATTATATGTATAATGTAACTTTTGTTCAGCCTCCAAAACCAGACGGGCTTCCTTGTCTATCTCCGTAAGAATAGACTAAGGTCTAAAAAGGACCATGACTACACAAAGTGTGATTTGACTTGTGATACCGAAGATATATTCTTGGACGAAACAGTAACAAAAGCATTTATTGAAACGTATTGAATTTTATTATATACCTATCAATAATATATACATAGTACCTTCATTTTCTTACAATGGAATACAACAACCTGTATCACACTACAGGTTATCACTATGCTACTAAAAATAGAATTAGTATCACTATCTTACTAAAAATAGAACAGCGTTTTTTCCAATGAAGTTTTACGCCACTATGCGCGAGAACGTCAAGACGACGTTGACTTTATGTAACGTCAAGACGACGTTACGTCATACAAACAAAACAAGTAGGTCAGACCAATGAACACCAACACCTTAAAACTACATACATGTTCCCGCTGCACTTTATCGAGAAATAATATGCTTTACTGAATGTGTATGCAATAGCAATGCAAATATTTCTATGTTAATGATGTGTAAGAGGTATATAATAAAAGGATCATTACTAGAGTAACGTGTTCTGGAAGTTTGTATCACCTCTCGTAGGTAAATGCCAGATCAAGGATCACACGGAGCCTCTCGTGTGATCCTTGATGTGGCATTTACCTACAAGAGGTGATACAAACTTCCAGAACACGTTACTATAGTAATAATCCTATTATACAATTTTCACATTAATTGCAAGCGTTTACATAATATTTATCTATGTCTTCATAAAAAATGACCATAATTCTTTTCAATTTATATTCGATCAATTTTTTTCATTGAAGGATGAAAGACAGGTGATTTCAAAGTCATAGACCTCATTATTGGGCAGATTTCTTATAATACAGCAGAAAAACGCATGTAAAAACCATGTCCAGTTGAGAAAATTACACTCGTCGACTGACTTATGACAATTCTACAGACCACATTTTTCAATATATTTCGAAACCAAGACATAAAACAGGAAGGGAAAACATTCCTACATCGTACCACATTCCCCGATTTTTGAAAAAGATCGAGTTAGGGCCGTTGCTGCTTCAATTTACTCTCCACAACCGCATCGGACGTGTGTCTGAAACGTCGTATTATTACCTCTTTTTGGAGGCGACGGGAGTCTAGTAGGCGTGATATTGACAAGAGACGAAGAGTGGGTTAAGCCCCACTTATTATAGTACTATATTTAACCCTTAACCCACCACACATATATACTGTTCTTACCGTATATGGACTGTTCTTTCTTTGAATAAAGACCATTCCATTTATGTGACGAAGGGGTGTTTTGGTGAAATGACTGATTAGCAGACATGGTAAACCCTGATCAGCCTGCGAGTTATTCGCATGGTGATCTGGGTTACTCGCATGCTGATCTGGGTTTACAATAAGCGCAAAGGCTATTATAGTCGTGCGGGTTAAGGGTTAATTTATACTATGTACATGTACAAGTGAATTATCAATGTATAAATTGCTTACCCAGCCTTGGCGATTTGGAGAGCTACCGGACAGTGCTTCACTGCATAAAGGTTTAGTGCTGTGTGGTGTAGGTAATCGTGGGTGTGTATCTGTAATTTATGTTATACAAAACAGTCTAAATTTTTTAAAGATTTTTTTACTTAGTGTGTATTTTGAGTCTTTTTGGGGCGAAAATTTCACAGGCTTCCATTACAGTATTTAAAAAAAAATATCATAAATAGGAAAGTAAATAGTATTATAGTTAACTAGGGTTTATTTAACATTTTTTTACATAAGGCCTAATGCTAATATACCGTATACTGCCATTTAATCGGACCCCAGGCATGCATTTTATAAAATGGGGACGTTCACTTGAAGCAAAAAAATATTATTTTTTTTACATATACTTTAACCTCTAAAATGCTTGAGGGGAGTTATTTTTCTAAACTAGATCTTAAGTCAGGCAACTAGCGAGTATATTTTAAACTGGACCTCATATATAAAAAACACACATAAAAGCCACTTTTGAAAAAGGGGGTGGGGGCATTTATTATGCAGGGAGCCTTTATATGGGGGCGTACATGGTATATAATAATTATCATGGGGCGTATATGGTATATAATAATTATCATAACAGATAGCCTGTGTAAAAGCTGACTAGACATGTATTATTGTAATAAAGTGTAATTTGAGAGTCAAGCATACATCGTAAAACATACCAGATAAAAGATCTATTTGAGGTGCTGACTGGATTGTTTGGGAAATTGTTATGGTTTGGTTACTTTCATTCCTTTCTCTAGTGTCCTCTTTCTTGCTAGAATTCTGAAGTAAAAACCCACAAACATTTAGTTTTCAGGTACGAAATGACATTATGGAATATTCTAACAATTGTTGTACCCTGTACGTAATTTCTACATACAGGGTGTGTAAAAGGTTGAATTCTTCAATTTAGTGCATGGTTCTACTAAGACTATAATTACTACTGCACCCACAAGATGACTAACATTGTAGGTTTATGAAACATGCTCATGATGGTATAAGGAAATGTTAAGCTGCTTAAAATAAGATGAAGATTTTAAGCTGCAGAATCTATTTTAATTTAAAGCAAACAAACATGACGTACATTTCAATTAAAAAGCAGTATTTTTGAGACATCATATACATGTAAATATACGCTTGTGACATGAACCTCTTATTCTATTTATGTTAGCTAAATTTGTAAACTATAGCTAGAGGTTCATGACCTTGAAACGCTCTCCTGAAGTTTTGAGCAGATAGATCTTAAAATGGTATCATACTTTGTCATGTTTGAAGGTGTAGTGTTTGTTTAATTATTAAACACTTGAATAATAACCTGTAAACAAAGATCACTGGCAGCCATGTTTAATGTTGAATCAAAATAATTTTCATCAAGGACCAACATATAGTCATGCGGGTCATTTTAAAAATAGTCCCATTTCAATATCATTAATAATTTCCAAGAAGTAGTCGCTACAAACTTGTTTCTTAAAAATCTTTTTTTAGCTTTGGTGGCCATCTTGGATTTCACATCAACCTGAATGCTAGGATAGACATTAGCATGTTAAGGGCAACATTCCTGTGAAGTTTCATTATGATCCATTAAGCAGTTTCAGAGAGTCGTCCCACATTTTATTGGGGAGTACATCATACTTGCCAACATTTCAGGCTTCAAAAGGACATTTAATCGAGGGCAACAAAGTGGGCCGAACATGCTAGGGAATCCAGGGGTATGCCTCACTGTATATTGAAACCTAGATTCTCGTAGATGCAGTTTCCAGTGTTTCAGGGCTCAGAAAATGATGAAATTTACACCCTTGTTTTTGGAAGTTTCGCCTTTCTTTAGTGTGGATTCAGAGTGTGACATTTTGTGTAAACTTCCTTGACTGATCGTCCGAGTTGTATAAGCGTATGGAGTTTTTACATGTAGTGTTTGAACACAAAACAAAGCGCCTAGCTAAAAACCTTTCAGAAAAAAGTAGACTCGATCACCCAGTCCCGTCTGTGTTCTGCGAGCGACACCCTTTCCGCGAATGGGTCTACCATTTCAGGTTAATTACAAACACGGTGTCCAGTGGTTCAAAAAAGGAATATATGTGTTAAGATACTAAAATCAGAACAGAATTTCCGAAATTGGGACAGCAAAAATAAACAGTGAAAAATCGGCACTGTTTCGAGCTCACGAAAACCGGGATGGTTGGCATGTATGGTACATTTTTTCATTAGGAAAATCAGAAATCTAAACCAGAAGTAGTTCTTTTCTTGGGCTAAATGATAAAAAAAACATTGACAATGCATCCCAAGTGTTTCTTTCTTTGGTATACTCTATAATGTTTTGTGTTTACAGTAAACAGCCCTGGTTTACTTATTAATGAAGTAAAACAATTGTCCAGTTACACATTTATACAGTCTCTCAGATCTATCTTATTACATGTTATAGCTACAAGTTAAAACTAGAACTCCCTCTATTGCACAGCATGTGATTTTATATGAAACAATACTAGCTGAAGTTATATATACCAGCTAACAGATATACCAGTATCATTACATACTTCCTCTTTTGAGATATAGTATTGATCAACTCATTATGGTCAAATTAAAATAATTAGTTATAAACTATAGTTTTGTACTATTAGAACTGAAAACTCTGTTCTATAGCTAGTCTAGTCTAATGTTCTAATGTTCCACTCCAGGTGTATCTGAATGAAATGTCATTCATGTAGATAACAGTCGGATGAGACTTTAAACCTAGGTCTGCTCGCTAAAATGCTTAGTGCAATACAGCGAGGATAAATAAACGCTTATACACACATAACAGTCAGCAGTTTATCTCATTCACACTGACAATTACACAGCCTGACATTTAACAATTACAGGAATGCTAGACAGTGTGATTAAATGTATCTAATGGAAAGCTGTCAAAGAATTGTTTTGCTTCCACACATTTGTTAGCTAGGGTTTAATGTCAACAATGTGATACAGTATTCAAAAAGAATTAATGAATGAAGCCTGATATTTAACAGTTTTATAACAGAGATTATTAGGTGTTTGCCCTCAGGTGTAATCCTGTTTGCCCTCAAGTGTAATCTAGTATAGAGATTTCAGCCCTTTTATACAAAACACATTTCATATTTCCACTTGTTTGAGAATGATTTTTATTTTAAACACTAATTATTTGGATTTATTTATACCACTTATTCACCATTCCTTTGTGGTTTCTTCACTTCTCTAACACTGCGTTTGAAGTAATGAGTGTCCTTATTTTCCTAAGAGTTTTTTGGTGCTTCCAGTGGTGTTTCCTGATTGGTAATATTAGCATCATCATCATTTAAGTGTTTATAAATTGTATTTTCCTCATTTGTGCATATAAAATGTTTGCAATTTCTGCATTATTCCCCCGATTGAGTCTGAACATTGTATGATTTCGGAACTGCGGCTTTATCAATTATTACTCCTGGTTCCCAGTTCATGTTAC